>PYAF01003235.1:263263-300376 GCA_007407185.1 Glycine tomentella
ATCAACATATTCTCATCAAAGAACAACCTTCAATATCACGAAATTTCAAGCCTAAATATTAACCATAAATCATCCTACTAAAGCATGTAAATTAATCCAAACCATTGATTAACTAGAGATTTAAGCTTAACCTACCTCAAGTGAGTTTGATTCTTGAAATTGAATGGATAAATGGATTCCTTCCTTCCTTCCTTCCTTCTTTCCTTGGGAGAATCCTCTAAGAGATGAAGCCTTGATATCCTTTTACTAAGCTTGTCAAAAGTTCTTCCTAAGGTTGCTAGGTTTCTCACGAAATTTCTTCAAGGTGATGGGTTTGCTTTTCTTACTTGATTCAAGCTTTAAAAGAGAAAGATGAAATGAAATGAAGATGGTTTCGGGAGAGAGTGGTCACGTGAATGAGCTAGGAGGGATGGCTTGGAATGGTTTGCACTTAGGTCCCCCTTCCCCCTTTATATAGTGGTTTAGGATTCACTTTATGGAAAAATATCTCCTACACCATAATAACTTACCTTTCCACTTGTCCACCCCTTTACAAGTGTCCCTACACTTGTCCAAATCATAAATGCTCTTAATTCTCCACCATCCAAGTGTCCAAGCTCTTGAAGTTTCTTCATTTCTCTTGCATTTTCATGAAGTAGCTTGTTCTTGAGTTTATCCCAAACCTGTTTTAGTAAAATTCTAATTCTGGATTCGTTAACCGTTGGATCTCTTTAAAATTTTAAAGGTACACTACTATCTCACATATGTAACTTTTGAGCGTTGGGATTGTTGAAATAATGTCTAGAGATGTCCACGTGCAAGATGGAAGAGTGTAGAGAAATCTTAGCTTGATTTTTATGTTATCTTGCATCCATGCCATATAAGTGTCTTGCCACTTGTTTTCATCCTATGGCTTATCTTCCAAGTGGCTGAATTTAAGAATCTTCTTCCTCATTCTCCATGCTTCTCCACGTGAATGACAAGCTCAAAGGGAAGAAATACAAATTTTTCTTCCTTTCATGCTACATGTGGTCATTTTTGATGATGAATAAAAATCTAGTTTCAATATAGTATTTTCTTAAAAAGAAATCCAATTTAATTTGAATTCTTTTATCTAAAGAAAATTTTGAATATTAGAATTCTAGATGTTCCTAAGAATTTATCCCAATGATAGTTTAAATTAATCACAAGCAGTCTTATATAGGGCAATACATAAACCTTTCGTTCTAGACTACATCTTTATCTTATTTTTGATTGGTCTATACTTCTTCTGACCATCAAAATTTCTAAACCATTTTATTAAATAGGTCTATTCATCCTATAATTAAGAGAAAATTCTATAGATTTTATGTACCATTTTTCCATATTTTTCTGATGCTTGAGTTTTCTTGAATACAGTTTCAAAGTTGTCATCTTCCAAAATTTGTAGAAATTTTATTCTAGAGTTTTGTGTCACAAAATTATGTTGATACTTAGTCAGCTAAGTGTATTTTATAATTTCATCAAGTTTCTACAAAATTTCTAAAGTTATTTGAGCATTTTTTGGCCTAGGGGCATTTTGGTAATCATGCCATTCAACCTAGGGGTATTTTGGTTATTTTCAAAAATGTCCAAGGGCATTTTTGAAATTTTCAAATTAAGGATTTTCTAATAATTTCTACATCATGGAAAGAGGGATATAGTTATTTTTCTCTAAACATACTTGTATCCAATTATCATCACATTTTTATAATTTTGGGGATGTTACACTTCTTCTAGCACTAAAGGGTATCACCTCAAAGTCATTGCCCCTAACATCAACATTATCCTTCTCACCACCCAAAAGGAACCTTTCGAGCTTGAACTCTAATGGGTCAGCCCACTCTTTTGGGTCTCGAGCTATGGCCCATGTTGGATTATTTTTGTGGGAAATATTTTTAGGAGAGGAAGAGATGTAGAGAATTATTTTATGGAATGAGTTGCTACTGCAGAGCTCAAGAATGTATTAGAAGAAATGATTAGAAGTTGTTGTTGATGTAGTTGTTGTTGTTATGGTTGTTACAAATGCTAGGATCTCATGGCTATTTATACTAGTCCATGGATGCATCTAGATTTATTTAGAAAATAGAGAACCTAGAATCTTCTATTCTTGTGGCTCATTTTCTATCATATTCTAGAATCATCAAGTACATGAGAAGTATAGAGTTCTCTAGAATCATCAAGTGTAGGAAAATATAGATTTCTCTAGAATATCTAGGAAGTAGGCTTCTCTAGAATATTCAAGAGAGATGTAAGTAAATGCATTAATTTCAACACTCCCCCTTAATGCATTTGCTTGATGATTCCGATGCGTTCTCGTAGATTGCAGAATCTCTGTCTTGGAAGTGGCTTGGTAAAGATATCTGTTAATTGGTCTTCTAACTTGCAATGCTTTAATTTGATATATCTATTCTCGTGAGCTTCCCGAATGAAATGGTACTTAATTTTAATGTGCTTTGAACTTTCATTACTCACTTGATTTTTGGCGATATCAATGGCGGCGGTGTTGTCGCAAAATAGGACAGTTCCTCCTTGTTGATGTTCACTAATATCTTCAAGAATTCTTTGCATCCACATAGCTTGACAAGTTGTCTTTGCTGCTGCAATGTATTCCGCTTCTGCAGTGGATAAGGATACCGTCTTTTGCTTCTTTGATATCCATGCACATATGCTTGATCCGAACATAAATGCATAGCCTGTAGTACTCTTTGAGTCTTCTACACATCCACCAAGATCACTATCCGAGTGTAATTAAATTTGAAGTTGCTCCGACTTTGTAGAAGATACCATAATCTCGCTTACCTTGCAAGTATCTTAACACTCTCTTCGCAACACCAAAGTGTATCTGACTTGGCTGGTGTGAAAATCTTAAGAGTAGAGTTGTAGCGAACATGATGTCCGGTCTTGTATTGGTTAAGTACATCAGACTCCCAACCAAGCTTTTGTAGAGAGTGCTATCCACTTTCTTCGCTCCATCATTTAGCTTCAATTTCATGTTCGTGTCTAAGGGTGTGGATACTGGATTCCAATTTGACATGTTGAACTTCTCAAGTATGCTTTTTTTGTACTTTTGTTGAGAGATGAATATTCCTTCAGCTCCTTGAGAAACTTCAATGCCCAAGAAATAGTGTAGAAGTCCCAAGTCCGTCATCTTATATGTCTTCATCATGTTTTCTTTGAACTTCTTCATCATTCTTTCATTGCTGCCTGTGAAGATCAAATCATCAACATAGAGAGAGCAAATAAGGATATTACCTTCATCTTTCTTTACATATAATGTAGCTTCGCTCTTGCTTTTAGAAAATCCATTTTTGAGGAAATAGTTGTCAATCTCCTTGTACCAAGCTCTTGGAGCTTGCTTTAGCCCATAAAGAGCTTTCTTCAGCCTGTAGACTTTGTTTTCTCCCCCTTTCACCAAAAACCCTTCTGGTTGCTTGACATAGATTTCTTCTTCTAGCTTTCCATTCAAGAATGCCGACTTGACATCAAGTTGATAGATTCTCCATTGCTTCTGCGCTGCAAGAGAAATTATGGTTCTTATGGTTTCCATCCTTGCGACGGGAGAGAATGTCTCAAAGAAATCAATCCCGGGTTTTTGAGTGAACCCTTTTGCAACAAGTCTCGCTTTGTGCTTCTGGACTTTGTCGTCTGGATTGATTTTTGTTTTGTAGATCCACTTCAGGCCAACAATCTTCCTTCCTTGTGGTTGATCGACCAACTCCCAAGTATCATTTTTCTCGATCATATGTATTTCCTCCTTCATTGCTTGCCTCCAAACATCATATTTTGCTGCTTCTTCAAATGTTGAAGGCTCAACAATTATGAAGTTGCAATTTTTGTAGATGTCACTTAACCTTCTTGTTCTCAATGGAGGAGAATCTCCATCATCACTTGAGTCTTGATCTCCCACTTGTTCTGGCTCTTCTTCGTTTGTGGGTGGAAGTCTCGATTGAGTGACTTAAATATCATCAACTTGTTTTTCCTTCCAATCCCATACTGCATTTTCATGGAAGATAACATCTCTACTAACAACCAGCTTGTTAGTATTAACATTATACAGTCTATATGCTTTCGCGTCAGAATTGTATCCAATGAATATGCATTTCTCACTTTTAACATCTAACTTAGTCCTCTTTTGAGAAGGAACATGAGCATAACAAATGCAACCAAAAATTCTCAAATGACTTACAGATGGCTTTCTTCCGGTCCATGCTTCATATGGTGTCACGTTCTTCACTGCTTTTGTGGGGCATCTATTTAAGATGTAGACCGCCGTATTAACAGCTTCTGCCCAGAACTTCTTTGGCAAGTCCTTCTCTTTTAGCATAGCTCGAGCAATCTCCACAATAGTCCGATTCTTTCTTTCAGCAACTCCATTTTGCTGAGGAGTATAGTTGGTTGTGAGTTCTTTTTGAATCCCTTTGTTTTTGCAGTACTCTTCAAATTCTTGTGAGGTGTATTCACCTCCACGGTCACTTCTTATCCTCTTTATTTTGCAATCAATTTGCTTCTCAACAAGGACTTTAAATGCCTTGAAGATTGTCAAGACATCTGATTTTTCTTTTAGAAAATAAACCCAAGTCATTAATGAATAATCATCAATAAAGAGTAAGAAGTACCTTTGTTGCCCCAATGAAGGCGTCTTCATAGGTCCGCATAAGTCGGTGTGAATAAGCTCCAATGATGCACGAGTTCTCCTCGATCTTCCTTTGGGGAATGGCTCTCGATGTTGCTTGCCCATTATACAAGCTTCACATGGATTCAAGTTGTTTCAAATTTCTGGAAGACCATTCACCATGTTCTTTTGCTTGAGAAGTTTTAGCCCGTTGAAGTTGAGATGGCAAAATCTTTTATGCCAAGTCCACGAGTCATCAGCAGCTTCAGCTCTTAATGCTTGATATTGTAGCTTCAGAGGGAAATTTCTATTTCTTTCCATTGTTACTTCAACAATTGGATGCTCGGGCTTCTTGGAGTCATAAATCCTGCAGTGATTGTCTTGGAAGATGACATTATAGCCTTTCTCCATCAGCTGACCAACACTTAATAAACTGTGTTCCAAGTCATGAACTAGGAGTACATCATGGATGTATTTGACTCCCTTCTTTGTAGCCACTGCCATTGTCCCTTTTCCTTTTGCCTCCACAACAGCTCCATTTCCTATAGTTACTTTAGATTTGACTGTTGTGGCTAGATTTAGGAAAGCTTTTTCATTTCCAGACATATGGTTAGTGCACCCACTATCAATATACCATGTGTCATGTTTAGCATGAGTGGCTAGGAGGGATGCATAAAATAAATTTTCTTCTTCCTTTTCTTCAGAAAAATTGGCTTGCTCCTTACTTTTATTTTTAAATCTGCAATTCTTCTCAATATGATTGAATTTATTGCAGTATTTGCATTTAGGCTTTCCTTTATGCCAACAATCTTCAGTTGAGTGATCATTTCTATTGCATATCTTGCAAGATGGTTTAGAATTGGTACCTCTTTCATTTGAGTACTCCTTCTTTGTCTGTCGGTCTTGCTGTCCTTGAAATTGTTGTTTGTGTTCTCCTTTCTTCACAAATTTATGATCTTTCTCCTTGGCTTTGGACTGAAAAGCATTCTCGCTTGGTTGTTCTCCTTGCTTGAATCTTCTCTTCTCATGGGCTTGAAGAGAACCCATCAATCCTTTAATCGTAAGAGTGCTAATATCCTTTGTTTCTTCAATCACGGTGACAATATACTCATATTTATCTGTCAAACTTATGAGCATCTTCTCTACCACTTGTTGATCAATAATATTATCAGCATAGTTTCTCATTTGATTAACAATCTCCATTACTCTAGCATGATAATCTTGTACATTTTCAAAATTATTCATTTTTAAATTCTGAAAATCTCGTTTAAGAGTTTGGAGATTGATAATTCGTACCTTTTCATCACCGTGAAATTTTCCTTCAAGGATCTCCCAAGCTTCTTTGGATGTCTCTGCCCTTGAAATCCTCATGAAGATTGATTTTGAGACTCCCATTTGAATCTTGTTCAAGGCACTTGCATCCTTGCATCGTATGACCTCCAGTTTCATATTCTCATCTTCGGAAAGACCATCTTCATGTTCCGATTCTTTAAAACCCGTTTCCACAATATTCCATAAGCCTTCTGCCTTCAAGACTGTTTTCATCTTGATCTTCCAATAATCACAATCTTCACCATTGAAGAATGGAAGAGACAATGTAGAAGAACCAACACTAGATTTGTTGAGAATGACATGGTGGAAATCGAACCTGCTCTGATGCCAATTTGTTGGATTATTTTTGTGGGAAATATTTTTAGGAGAGGAAGAGATGTAGAGAATTATTTTATGGAATGAGTTGCTACTGCAGAGCTCAAGAATGTATTAGAAGAAATGATTAGAAGTTGTTGTTGATGTAGTTGTTGTTGTTATGGTTGTTACAAATGCTAAGATCTCATGGCTATTTATACTAGTCCATGGATGCATCTAGATTTATTTAGAAAATAGAGAACCTTGAATCTTCTATTCTAGTGGCTCATTTTCTATCATATTCTAGAATCATCAAGTACATGAGAAATATAAAGTTCTCTAGAATCATCAAGTGTAGGAAAATATAGATTTCTCTAGAATATCTAGGAAGTAGGCTTCTCTAGAATATTCAGGAGAGATGTAAGTAAATGCATTAATTCCAACAGCCCAAACATTCACCAAGAGCGTGGCACTCTTAGGGATGTGGTAGTCCAATATCTACCAGCTCTCAACAACATGTGACAAAGAAAGAGGGGTTGATGGGTGGAGTCTAAAGGTTTCTTTGATCACAAATTGTAAGTGTGATAGGTGGGCCAAATCCTCTTCTTTCAGGTTCCTGTCTTGACCCACAATAGTGTGCAACTCTTATTGGACTTCGACCAAAATTCTAGGGTTCCAAATCAATTACATTTTGTGGTGCTTGATGATGTTTTAATCCCAACCGTAAACATGTTCTACAAAATTTGGACAAGGTTACCATTAGTTGATTTATGCTTTTGTACTAGTTGAAGATTTGAAAATTGGAAAGCCAAATTAATGTGCTCCTTGAAGGATGGATTAAAGAAAGAGATTAAGTTGAAATTTGTACGAAAGTCATATATTACATAGAAATTGACTCTCAAGTACGCTTTAAATGGGGCCTTACAATTAGGTAAAGAGTCTTTATAAAGAAAATGTTCCATGGAATTCTCTAATAGATCAAGAATTTGTTGCAACTTACAAGTAGGCTATAAGTTCAAGTGTTGCAGGTAGGTAAGGATTTCTAATAATAGAAAAAAGTTCAGTAATGCAACTTTATAAGTAAAGAATTGACTAATTGATTGCTGAGAAAAATTTAAAACAACGACAACATTTAACTTTTGGTTTCTAGTGGGGGTGATGATGCACCACCACCCATAGAATCAAGAAATCTGCTAGGGTTAAAGAAAGAGCTCTCAGTCAAGAAAGAGCTCTCAGTCGTCATGCACCACCACCCATAGAATCAAGAAAGCTAGAGAGAGAGTCTGCTAGGGTTTCCAATTTCTCCTTCCCTTGGGTGAATCCCTGTAGCTTGGCTACCGGATTGGAGAAAATGGAGGCTTCGTAGTGATTCCTTGGTCACTTTCTCCTTTCGTGTGTGTCTTAGGGCTGCTGTTGGGTGCTGGATTTAAATTTGCTTGGCCACTTCGTGCTTGCTGAGGGTGTAGGTGGAGCGGAGCGTTTTCTGCCTTTGGATCGTTGACGGTAGGCGGTGTCGGTCCATCTCCCAAGAGCTGAAGTCAACAAAGGCTAGTGGAGTGGGCGGTGCCTCAGTGGTTCATTCGCGAACACGTGGCAAGCTTGTCGGCCACTTGGTGTTGCCTTCTCTCCAGCTTCAGAGGGACTTGGCATTGTTCGTGTTTTTTCTAAGTCACAAAGGAGTTGCTCTCCGGTTTCGAATAGGGCTCGGGTGCTCTTCCGCTGGCCTTGCCGGCCAGTGGGGCCTAACCCCAGGTGGCGGTGGTGCCCTAACGGGTCTGTCTCTGCAAGCATCGGGAGAGTTCTGAAGTGGTAAAGGGAAGAACACCCAGAAGGTTCCAGAAGAGGCTCGCTGGGTTTTGTCACGACTCAGAAAAATCCTTTTTCTGATCTTCTGGGCTCGGTTGCGGCTTGGGGTTTGGTCGACGAAGACTCCTACTCACCAGAATCCTCAGTGGGTGTCCGGAGTCAGGTGCGGCGGCGCGAAGATTTCCGGCCGGGTCTTCTTGTGTTGGGTTTTTCTGCCATAGATGCGTGGTTCGACAAGCTCTGAAAAGTGAAGATCGAAGATGGTTCTGGATATTGTTTTCTGTGGCTTAGAGTTGTAAAAGTTAACTCAAGTTTTCTGTTGTAATTTTGTTAGTTTTAAGTTTCATTGCAAAAGAACTTTCTGTGTATTCTGTAAGATTTTTGTAACCAGCTGTTGGCTGTATCTGTTTGGTCTCTTCATCTTGCCCGGAACAGCAGTCCTGGACTGTTCCGGTTGGCTTTTCCTGCAGGTACGACTCCATCCATTCGTCTTCTTCCATGTCCCCTGGTCTGAACTATGGGAAAAGGGAAGAAGAAAGCTGGGTTAAAGGGTTTAGGCCGGTCGGAAACTGATGCGGTTATGGGGAGCTCTTCTCACGACACCATTGAAAATCCAGAATTTGAAGCTCACCAAGTGTTTGGTGAAATGCCTGAGAGAAAAGATCAACAGATTGTGAGGTCTGTTGGTGAGCCCACCTTTGTTGATGTCCAAGCATCAGATGACCAACCCCAACATAGCCCTGTGGATGTTGCCTTGTCCATGAATTCATCTGCTTCTGCAAATGGTTCAATTTCCCTTGGTATAGAAGACACCAATGTGGCTCAATCTGAAGATGAAAAAGAGGGGTCAGTAGAAGCTGAAGGGGATAATCAGAAAGTTGGTTCAGGGAAGGAGGGGAAAACTCCCTAGGTCAATCTCTTTAAGCATAATCGTCAGGCTTCTAAGGGCTTAGTCCTTGAACCTGTGAATGTGGAGAACTCAGACTTTGTATTGTTAGAAGAGGAGGATATTCAGCCCCTGGACAAATATTGGGGATTCGGCCTAATTGGTTATGTGGCTAGGAGATTCCCAGGCAAGAAGGCCTTGCTGAACTACTGTGAGAAATGGGGAGTAAAATTCTCTTTCTCCACTCATGACAGTGGGTGGCTGGTGTTCAAATTCCAAACTAAAGAGGATAGGGATTCTGTTCTAGCCAATGGTCCCTATTTCATCTTTCAAAGGCCTCTCCTTCTAAAAGTGATGCTAGACCTCTTTAATTTTGGTGATGAGGACTTATGTAAATTCCCAGTTTGGATCAAGTTGAGGAATTTACCTTTGGAGTTGTGGAATTCCTCTGCTTTGGCTAAGATATTATCCTTAGTGGGAACACCAATTAGAACTGACCATCTGACTGCAGCCAGAGGATCCTTATCCTTTGCAAGAGCCTTAGTATAAGTGGATGCCTCGGGGAAGCTGGTTCGTGAGGTGATGATTAAAACATCAAGAGGGAAGGAATTCGTGCAGCACATTGAGTATGAAACAGTGCCAGTCTTTTGCAACCATTGCAAAATTATAGGCCACAGCACCAAAGGTTGTAGGATGGCTAAAGACATGAATAAGGAGGGCAACAAGAAGCTGGAACCGGGGAAGGTGCAGCATGAAGAGCTGGTCCAAAAGGAACTGGAGAAGGTGCAGCAATGTGATGTGGTTCATAAGGATCAGAGTGCACCAAACACAGACAAATCCAAGGAAGTGGCTGGTGTCAAGGCTTTAGAAAGAGTGCCCAATATGGATGGAGAACAGATATCTGAGCTGGCTAAATCCTCTTCCAAGGAAACTGAGTTGATAAAAATAGCTCAAGTGCTAAGGAGTGAGGCCCAACAAACAGAGGAGAAGAACCAGCATAGGGCTAACAGAGACCGTGGGGATCAAAGTCTGGAGGAAATAAGCAAAGAGTCTACCCAGCAGGTTGGGGACATAAATTATGTTCAAGCAGAAATGGATAAGCAGGTTAATATGCCTATGCAAGCCGAGCCAGCAATTGTGGAAGAATGTTCAGATGCTGATAGTGAAGATGGGTTCATCAAGCCAAAGACAAAACACCGCTCCAAAAACAAAGGGAATGTTGAGGCTGGAGCAGGTTGCGGAAAACAATCTAAAATCCCAAAGGAGATTGAGAGGAGATGTATTCCTGGCATTGGAGGTGCTAGTACGATCCATAAGACTTCTGTGAAAGAGAAGAAAAGCCATAAAACTTGATTTGCCGGGGAACCCCTCCCCGCCATAAACCATGATTATTGCTTCTTGGAACATAAGGGGTTTCAACATGCCCCTTAAGCACCATGAGGTGCTGAATTTCCTGCGCACTAAGGAGGTAGATGTTGTAGCCCTCCTAGAAACAAAGTTGAACAGCTTTGGTCTGGAGTTCTTGATGGCTAAGAAGTTTTCTGGTTGGAAGCACTTTCATAACTTCCCCTTCCATAGGGCTGGTCGTATTCTGCTCATGTGGAGGGTGGATAGGGTGGATATTGATGTTATGAATATGACAGCTCAAGTCATACAATGTACTATACACTGTAAAGTAACTAATAACCAGTCCTGGGCCTCTTTTGCTTATGGCTTGCATTCGGTGACTGAGCGTAGGCAGCTTTGGAACTCCCTGCTGGATTTTGAAAACAATGTATCTGGCCCCTGGATCATCATTGGGGACTTCAATAGTATTTTGAGCCCGGAGGATCGAAAGCATGGTTCTGCTGTTACAGAGTATGAAATGGCTGACTTCAAGGAGTGTTGTTCTGACTTGGGGTTACACCAGTTAAGAACGTGTGGGGGTGATTTCACTTGGACAAATGGGTCCACTTGGAGCAAAATAGACAGAGCTCTCTGCAATTCAGCTTGGCTGGCTTGCTACAATGCCTCTTTTGTTTTTGTGTCCAATATCCTTTCTATTTTGGATCATGCTGCGTTGATTGTGAATTCTGACCCCAATTTGAGGAGAGGGAAGCATGCTTTCAGGTTCAACAATGCTTTGGTGGACAGCAACAATTTCTTACCAGAAGTTGCGGCTGTTTGGAGTAGGGAGTTCTATGGGTGCAGAATGTTCCAAATCTGCAAGAAATTAAAGATGCTGAAACCAATTCTCAAAAACCTTTATAAGAGGGAGTATAGTGGTTTGTCGGACAGAATCAATTTGGCTGAGATTGCCTATTTTAATGAGCTAATTCAGGCCCAGAATTCCCCTCAACATGAATCCATTGTCAAAGCAGCTAACGATAGAGCCTGTGTCCTTGATCTCCGCCTGGCTGAATTAAGAATGTTAGCCCAATTGGCAAAGAACAAGTACTTGGTGTCTGCAGACAGAAGTACGAAGTTCTTTTATTCTCTTATCAACAAGGATAAAAATGCAAGATTCATTCCTGCCATCTGCCGGGATGATGGAAGTGCCACAACCACTCAATAAGACATAGGGGTGGAATTTATTAGATTTTTCTCTTCTATCTTTGGTTCTCCAGCATCTTGTGACCCCCCCTCTCAGACTGTGGTTGATAATGGGGCCCGAGTGCCAGCAGATTGCTTCCCTGCCTTGACCAAATCTGTTACAGCTGAAGAAGTGTGGAATATTGTCAACCATATGGATAACAACAAGTCCCCTGGTCCTGATGGTTACAACGCCTTATTCTTCAAGAAGACTTGGCCCATTATTGGGTCTGATGTAGTGGCTGCTGTGTCCGAGTTCTTTTCTTCAGGAAGCCTCCTCAAGTAGATAAACTATACGTTTATTGCTCTGATTCCAAAGATGGAAAATGCTGATAGGGTTAACCACTTCAGGCCCATATCCTGCTGTAAGCTCCTGTACAAAATTATCTCAAAGCTGATTGCTGATAGACTGATGCTTACGCTTCCATATGTCATTGATCCAGCCCAGGCTGCGTTTGTTAAAACCAGGAATATGGCTGATAATGTTTTCCTGGTTCAGGAAATTATTAGGAAGTATAGCAGGAAGCGAAACTCTCCCCACTGTATGCTGAATATCAATCTGCACAAGGGCTATGATTCTATATCATGGGAGTTTCTCAGATGGATGTTGAATGCTCTTGGTTATCCGGTTGTTTTTATTCACTGGATTATGGAGTGTGTGACTACTACGTCCTTTAGTGTTTCTGTAAATGGGAGGATTTATGGGCACTTCCAAGGAAAAAGGGGCCTGAGACAAGGGGATCCCCTTTCCTCTTATCTGTTTGTCATCTGTATGGAATTCTTGTCTAGAGACCTTAATGGCCTTCGAAATAGCATGCTCTTCAACTTCCACCCATCGTGTGCTGTGCTGAACATTACTCATCTAGCCTTTGCGGATGACATTGTCTTGCTGTCCAGAGGAGATTACTCTTCAGTTGCAACCATTTTTGGTAAACTGAGCAATTTTTGCAAGGTTTCTGGATTATCGGTTAGCAATAGAAAGTCTTCTTTATTTGCTTCTGGGGTCGATCAGGAAACTCTCAACGACCTCCTGCTGCTGACAGGTTTCAGCATTGGTACATTTCCGGTTAGATACCTGGGAATTCCTTTGCTGGCATCCCGTTTGAATGTGTGTCATTACTCCCCTCTCCTTAGCTGGGTAGGAGGGCACATCCAAAACTGGCACAGAAAATCCATTTCCTATGCTGGCCGCTTGGAGCTAATAAGGGGGGTGATAGGTGGGATGGTAAACTTTTGGCTTGGTATGTTTCCATTACCTATGGCTGTTGTCGACAGGATTGACGCATTCAGCAGAAATTTCCTCTGGGGTAAAGGTGATGTGGGAAGAAAGAAGCCTCTTGTTGCGTGGAAGTTAGTTTGCACTCCTAAAGATGAGGGGGGGTCTCGGCCTCCATAATCTTAAGTGCTGGAATAATGCTTTGCTGGCCAAAATTCTGCGGGATATTTGGGTGGATAAGCAATCCTTGTGGATCAGATGGGTTCACCATATATACCTTAGGGGAGCTTCCGTATGGCACTATAGATGTGCCAATTCTGATTCAGCTCTTGTCAAAAAAATCTTCCACATTCGAGACCTGATGATGGAGAAGGCTGGTGGCATAGTCCAGGCTGAATTGCTTTTTGATAGCTGGACGAAAAATGATAGATTTGACCCGGCCAAAGCTTATGACTGTTTCAGAGAAGCCTCTCCTAGGAAATTCTAGGCAAAGGTAATCTGGAATAGTAGCATTCCCCCTAAGGAGGCGTTCTGTTTATGGTTGGCAGCTAACAAAAAATGTCTCACGCTGGACCGAGCCCCTTTCTTGAACAAAGGTTCCATTTGCTGCTTCTGTAACCGTGAGTTAGAGACTAATGAGCACTTGTTTTTCAAGTGCCCTGTTACTCTAAAAGTGTGGGCTGAAATTAGGGACTGGGCTAAATTCCCTAGGAGGAATATTTCTCTGCTTAGTACGCTCAACAACATTGTGCATTTCAGGGCAGCCACAGGAGTGAGAGGGAAGTTCCGATGCATTGCCTTAGCTACTACTGTTTTCTGTATTTGGAGCTGCAGAAATTGTATTTTGTATGACAGTCACATGTTTAATTTGTATGACCTAATTGATAGAATTAAATTTAGAATTTACAGATAAGTTCATATAACTCACTTGTATTAGCAAATGTAATTTTTTGCTTTTTGTTTTCCGGATTGTATCACCGGTTTTGCGCATTTGCTTCTTTTTGACAAGTGATGTTATTGATTATCATTTGATGTATTTTGTTTAGCCAGGGTATGCCCTGAGTACTTGTATATACATTTTGGTCAATATAATTTTTACATATTTTCCAAAAAAAAGAAATCTGCTAGGGTTTCATTCTTCCCCTCTCCTTGGGTGTTTCCCTGTGGATTTTTCCACAGGGGTGGGGTAGGTGATCTCCTTTATTCTTGGATTCACTCCTCTTGGTGTGGTGATCTTGCTTGGTAGGTCATTCTTGAAGAGCATCATTAATTGCGCTTACGGGTTGGTTGAAGGGAAGTGGGAGTGTGGCTTTGTGCCTCCATGTGGATTCCATTTGCGGTGGGCTTTGGTCAACAGCTGTTTGTCTCCACCATTTCTCTGCTGATGCGTGGATTGCGCTTACGGTGGTCTAGTTACCTTTCGCGAAGCCCCTTTCGTATTCCATTTCTCATCTGTTGGTGTTGGGGATATGAAGTTTCTCTAGAGCTGAGGCGGCGCCGCTAGGGTTCGCGAAAAGGGAGGTTATCTCTACACTCCAAGATTTCCTGGTGAAGCAAGTGGGTTATTTGCTATCGCGACAAGGTTTTCAAGGACCTCCTTCTTATTCGTGACTGAAGAAGGTTAGCGCGATTTAGGGTTTGAGATGAGGCTGGTGTCTTCTCCAACTTTTCATCTACCTCACTGTCGATCTTCTCGTTAAGTCTCTTCTCCTGGGTTTTTATCGTGACGCCTGGGCTTTCATCCATGAGCTTCGTGTTAATCCTGGGTTATGGGTTTTGTTCGTGAGGTAGCGGGTTCGAGATTTCCATCACCAATTGATTCTCTCTTTGCGCGACTGATGTATGTTTCCAGAGAAGTTGTGTTCGCGACAAGACTGGTGATATTGCTAGAAGAATATTTTCAGTTTATGTTCTGAAGCTGTTTTGTTTTGTATTGTTGTATTTTTGTTGTATTTGAGGGATCCACCATTTTTGTGTATTCTGTGATTATCTCTGTAATTAGCTTTGCGCTGTTTATCTACTTGGTCTCTTCGTCTTTGGAGGAACAACATATTTGGACTGTTCCTCTTCTCTCTGAGTTTTATTTGCAGGTTCAGTTCTCTTTTGACTCCAGCTTCTTCCATGTTCTCCGTGTTTTGAAATATGGGGAAAGGAAAGAAGAAATCGGGGAAGAAGGGTCTGGGTACGCGAGGGTTGGATTTGGTGGTCGAGAATAGTTCGCTTGACACCATTGAATCCTCGGATTTTGAGGCACACCAAGTGCTTGGTGTTTTGCCTGACAGAAAGTCGCAAGACACTAGGAACCAATTGGTTCAGTCCAGCTTGGGTGCAGTCCAGGTGCTCGATAAGTTGCCTGAAAGAAGCCTGATAGCCACTCCTTCCCAGAGTGTATCTCTTACATTAGGGAATGAGGATACTCACTCCGTTACTCTTGAGGATTATTCTTCATCAGTAGGAAATGAAGAAGGTTGTCCTATCTTGAAAGATGTTGAACCGCCATCGAAGGCTCCAACCAAGCCCACCTGGTCCAGTCTTTCCGAGAATAGTAGGGATCCCTCGGAAGGATTAGTGCTGACCAAGAAGGAGGAGTGTGTTGAGCAGAATTTCCAGCTATATGAAGAAAACTGTGTCCCTCTGTAGAAAGCCTGTGGTTTCAGCCCCATTGGGTATGTGGCAGGTTGATTTCCGGGAAAGAAGGCCACTACAAAAAAAGCCTTATTTCCCACGCTATATTTCCGAAGGCCAACTATTCTGTCGGTAACTCGGAATGAAGGTAATAGTAATTTGTTTTTTACTATATTAATTAATTAATTTTTACAAAACCTAAAGCCCACTCGTGACTCCTCACTCCTCACTCACCTTACTCACTCGACACTGCGGCGCACACAGGCCGCTGTCCTCAAGGCTGCTGCCGCCATCCACGACCTCATTTGTGCCTTTTCTACACACAAAACTCCACCAAATTCATCCGCTGGCTCACTCACCACTCACCCCTCAAATTTCAATTTGAAACCCTAAACCAATTTTAAGAAATGAAGAAGAGTCACTTGCCCTCTCAAATGACTTTCAGAGAAGATGGACAGGTAAAAAAAAACATTCCTTTACCCTCTTTCTCTATCTTTACTCATATGTTCGTCTGTTTCTCTTCATTCTCCATTACTCTCTTATTTTCTCTTGGTTCTTACTAATCTTTGCTTCACTTTCCCCTCGGTACTCATCCTCTCGAGACACCGACGATGGATATTGGACCAAACATGACTTTCGCATCATAGGAGCCTTGGTTACAAGTAAGGTTTGTAGGTTTTATGTTTCCCTATTTTGTTGATTTGGAGATATACTCATGGTTCTCTGTTTCATTATTGTTTTGGACCTCACTTTCCTTGCAATTGATACACCTTCTGCCCTCTGCTTCACCGGTGCTGGATATACTCATCTTCGCTGCCTTTGTTATAGGCAAGGTTTTTACCCATTTTCTTTTTTAGTTTCAATTTCGTTTTTTAATTTTTTTCCGGATTTGGAGATATGTGTTTGCATGTTTATGAAGGTTTGGTTTTTTATGGAATATAGCTTTCCATTTTCTTTTTAATTTACTTCTCCCATTTTGGTTTTTTAATTTTTTTTCCAGATTTGGAGATATAAATCTAAAGAACTGTTTGTATAAGTGTATCCATATAACTTTCTATTTCTTTTTTACTTTCACTCATTTTCATCTTTTTTTTTTCGAATTTTTAGATATAAATCAAAAACACTGTTTGTATGGGTGTGTTCAATTGATAGCTTTCCGTTTTCACTCAATTACGGGTTTCATATAGCTAGACAGGGACAATAATAAGTGCTTTAAATGTTCCATATAGCTTTCCATTTTCATTCAATTACGAGTTTCATATAACTTTCTATGTTTCAGCTCTCTCATTCTTATGGATGTCCAAGCTTCTATTTCTGTAGCATATCAGTTTGAATTCTGAAAAATGAGTGCTTTAAATGTTAACCTGATGGTCTGTCTAGAAATGCAAGTGCATCTTGTAATTACAGTCTGCAGTGATTGTTGTATCTAAATTCTGCTAAAAGGCTTGTTTTGGTGTATGTATGAACTAATTAGTTGTTCAATCCTCTCTATAAAAATATATGTTATTGAATGCATGCTTATTATTTTTTCTTAGTTGAATCTCATCAGGAAATTGATTAGTAATTTTAGTCTTTCAATAACCTCCTCTGCCTCCTAAACCTGTTGCGGGGAATCCCATTCATTATTTTTTTTCTCTTATTTTTTATGCTTGATCTATCTATCTATCTTCCCCTTAAAGATTAATCAGACTAATCTGAAATGGAGTTATTGTTGATGATGTTAATTATTCAAATAATTGAATAATGATAAATTTTTATGTTTATGAAAAGAAATTATGAAATCTTTTCATTAAAAGTAACTGGCCATTTGACCAGGAATATGCCGATGACCTAGTAAACAAGCTGGTAATCATGTTTCTATACTACGATGAATGGAGCTGAATCTCTGCAGTCTTCCAATCTCCAATGAGAAAAAATAATGAGCATAAGGAGAAGGTGTTGTTGGATGGGGCAGAGGATGAATCGTCCACCGTTTCAGACAACAGCTTCTCCTTAATTTTTTTACTTGTAGTTACATCCTGATCCAATCTTCACACTCCTTTTTCATGTTTTCTAGAGATACTGATATTTTTCATTAAATTATCTTTGATGACTGGAAAAATCCATATATAATTCTTATTGTTTTAATATTAAAGTGATTTAAATAATAATGTCTGTACTTTTAGGCTTTAGCTATGATTATTCATAGGTGGGATCATTCTATGCCTTATCTTGCTTATTTAATGTGAAACGGTTAGATCCTTACTTCTTAAATAAAATATGGTGATCTTTGGTTGATGGGTTTCTTATTTGAGTATGTGATGAGTTGTATATATCTACTTTTATGTTCTATAGGAAGGTTTCTCTAGCAAGGATCAAAAGATTAGTGATAACTTTTATGTTAGAGGTGATGGCACTGTAAGTTTTCAGCTCTGTCCATGTTACCTTGTAACTTAGCCCTCATGTGACTTTCTTGATTTCTAATGTAATAATCTTTTTGTTTCCTGTCCAGCGTGCTTACTATTTTTCAAATGAGTTCTTGACAAATTTATTCAAAGAAAATGGTTTTCATGTTCACAAACTTCATGTATACTGCAAACAAGTTGAGAACCACTCAAGGGAGTTGATAATGAATCAGTAATATATTTTATCACAAGTTCATTTTGCTCAATTTTATATGGTAATAATAGTTTTATAACAGTTGTGTTTTTGTTTATACCTAGCTGCATGTTAGCTTTCATTAACCTCTCCATGGCTTGATAACCTTAATGCACTGTTTTTCCACCTGCTCACCGTCAAATCTTATTTAACTCAATTTTATGAACTACCATTAAAAGTATCCATTGCTTTTCTACCTGCTTTTCCACCTGCTCACCATCAAATCTTATTCTTAAATTTTTTTAATGATGCACTCATTTCTTTTTAACTATGTACGTACTTGGATAATGGTCACTTAATTTGTATGTGTGTCCATTTCTGTCAAAGTCACGTGTCCAATTTGTGGGATATATATATATAATTAAGTAAATGCAACTTTTTTTTTCATCTAGTAACTTTTGATATTCTAACTCCTAGGTCATCACAGAACATTGATACAGAAATTTTAATTTCTTTTTGCCAGTTGGGAATTTGTGGATTAATAATATTTAATTATTGGATTATATTTTTAGATTATTAATCTTAATTATAAAAATGTATTTGATAGATATTAATTGTCTGGACTTACGATGTGTACATGTTTATGATAGATTGGACCTTCTCAAACCTATACATGTTTCATTCTCAGAGGAGTGAAGGGAATAAGTAGCTATATTATAGATAGCTCAAGTCTATATAAGGATCAAAGATAAGTTTATATATTCTCTCATATCATATGTTCGATAAGTTTTTCATCCTAAGATTACTCATCTAGTACGTTTGACCCATCAACAAAGGGGATCACACCAAACAAATCAATCACAGAGCTTGTATTAAATACACAAAGTGGTTAAGCTTGTGGACTATTATTATAATGTCTTGGTTGAATTGGTATGAACATAGTTTTCTGTCTCTTTTATTTGTATGTGTAAAATAACTCACTCCAACAGTAGAAGAAAAGAGAGTGAAATTCACCTTAAACTTTTCAAATTGGATTAAAAAAAGTGTATGGAATAGGCTTATGTGCAGCAACTAGAGTCAAGTAGATTAAAGCTTGCCCATATAGAACAAGAACTTTTAAAAAGCGCGCTCTCAGGTTCTTATATCATTTATTATATTATAATTTATATTTTGATATTTTACTTTTAGTGATTAATATTATTTGAGTTGTTAATTTATAGGGCTTGTTTGTGGACTGTGGTGGTGTTGGAAGCACTGTAAGCTCTGGTGAGTTTCTCTGTTTTTTTTTTAATTTTGTTGAGTTTTTAAATGCAATGTCATTTTCTCTGGATAAATGCAATGCCATTTTAAAATAGAGACATTTAATCTTTGTATAAATTATAGTTGTGATCCCTCTAATTTTTTAAGTCTATGATTTTGGTCTCCTTAATTTTTAATTATAATATTTAGTCTTCTAATTTTATAAATTTGTAATCCTGGTCCCTTGATAAATTATTAACTAATAATTATGATTATAAAAAATATTAAATTAATTATAAATAAAATAAAATAATTAATCCTGAAAAACTTTAATAAAACATTATTAATTATAATAAGCTGGTGGGGTTTTTGCTGTTTGGTCTGCGATTATCTGGTCCTTGTGGATTCATTGTAATGACGTTGTGTTTAAGTATGTGGAGCCGGATTGTACGCATGAGATTGAGATGAGTGTATTTGGATTGGCTTTTTGGCAAGGGGCATACTGCACTTTTAGGACGAGCAGAGCTGAAGACTTCAGTCCATTTACATGCAAATGAGGTTACTTGTTTTATTGATTCAAGAATTTTAATAACACTTTCTTGTAATATAGTGATATGCTCAAGTTCATTATCAGGCAAGGAAAGGTGGAGAGTTGTCACTTCATGAAACTACAATAATTGCTGGAGGTTTGGACTTGGCACAGTAGACTGCTAAAGATTCTATGACTCCTATAAGTGAAACATTGCTGGAGGTATGAAATTTCTTTCCCTATTATTTGTGTTGATGATAGAGTAGCTTTGAGTGGAACATATACCTTTATTATAGGAAGATGAGAATGCTTATAATGATAAAGGTGAAGCCAAAGAGGGACAATAAAGAAAGCTAGAAAGAAAGAAAGAAAGAAAGGGAAAAATAACAACATAATTACTTATAACCTATGCTATTTCTTGTTAACTTCAGACTTTACAATATGATTGGCATTGAGCATTGAGCATTGAGGGTGAATTAATCTTCTGTTTTGAATTTCCTCTTTAGCAAAAAAAAGGGGGGGTGAATCTTCTGCTACATGTGTTGAATATTCAAGGCTGCCACCTATTTGACCGCTATGCATTTGTGCAGTTATGATGAATCTTCTGCTAAATTGTGTTTAACCATTATTTTATGTTAGTGCTTCTTTTTTTGACCAAATGTTTTTCCATGTCATGAGAAAGAACATTGAAGTTAATCCATTTTTAGGGAGCTTTTTTCAATCATAAAAGTGAAGTCAGACTTTTTAAAATGCATTCTTATAAATGCTTTATATATTTTAAGGCTTTAGTACTCATAAGGGCATATTCCAATTACTGTGTTTTTGTATCTTCTTTTTTAACAAACATTTAGGCCCTAGGCCTACCATAGCTAAATAGCCTTAAACTAGGCTACTAGCTGCCATGACTACAATACAGGTATGATGCACTTTCTGTGTTATTTTGCGCTTCTAAATAGTGCTTGCTTTATATCTTCAGAAATCAGAATTGTGTTGTGCTGCAATTCCTATTAAATAACATTTAGAACAATAAAGTTGATTACTTATTTGTTCAACAAAAATGACCATATGTGTTGAACCCAAAATCTACAAAGTAGGGATTTTTAGACACAGCCAAAAAACCATTATACTAAGGTGGGGTTTTCTGAGTGGACAAAATTAAATTTTTCGGTTATATATGTTCTCTAAAACTCTTCAATTCCACCTTTTAGTGAAAGCTAAATATACATTTTAATGCTATTTTACTAATATGCAGATAATTATGTTGTTTAAGCATATGATCAAGGGGTTTGATCATTATGTTTGTGCATATAAGACAGCATTTCTAGACAAAAATCAAACACTTATCTTAATAACTTGTAAGATTAGTCCTTAATTTTTACTAGAGAATACCCAGGTTTTCCCTCATGTTCTTATCTATATGATCAAGGGGTTTGATCATTATATTTGTGTCTATAGGAGAACATTTGTAGAGAAAAATCAACTTCTTATCTTAATAACTTGTAAGATTAGTCCGTTATGTTTTACTAGAGAATACCCATGTTTTCCCTGATGCTCTTATCTATTTTTATTATAGAATATAACATCAATTCTTTATTGATAATTTTTGTTAATGACAGCAATAGAATTGTTTAGAAAGTAGGATAAGGCTGGCTGTTCTAATAGTACCTGAAACTGGCCAGCTTATTTATGCCAAACCTCAATTCTTTCTTGCTTTGGTTTTGACTCTAGCTGATCTGGGTTGTGGTTGAACTCATTTCTTCAATCTGTTTGTTTGTCTTTGTGGTGAGTGCTGACTGGTTTGATTTTGCTTCAATACTTGCTGGTTAGTCCATATAATTGTGCTCTGTTTTTGTGTTTTTTTTTTCTCTTTTGGTTGGATGTAATTTTTTTAAAGTTTTGCTGTTATTAAAATGTCATCTGGTGGAGCTGTTGTTTGTGTGAAAATGTCATGGAGTTCTGATTTTTAAGCTATTTTGCTTATTTATGTTATTTTATATGCAGTTATATTTGTTTGAATATAGTTTTGTAAATTAAAAATATAGTTAATAGACTCAAGAATATTTTTATTATAAATATTAATTATAATTTATTTATAAAACTAAAATTATTTATTTATTATTAATTATAATTATAATAATATAAAAAAAATATTTTTTTGATACATTTGTTATGGCAGTTTTTTTATAACCTTCAGTTTAATTCAGCTTGAGCGGAATGAAATTAGAAGTCACATTTTATGTCATTCAATTTTATTTTAAATGTATTCATTTCATATTTTATATAAATTCAGTTCAATATATTCGATGAGTATTGAATCGATGATGATTCAGCAACTCAATATCCTTGGCTCCTTGCCAAATTGATTATTGGAAAAATTAAACGCAATGTAATTTTCTTACCGTCTTTTTCATATGATAAGACGACAATCCTAAATTAAATATGATGATGACCATGATAAGAACTTGTGCAAGTGCTTAAGAGACATTTTAGTCTTTTTTAAGGAATTAGTACTTGATAATGATATGGCTTGCCCAAAATTGAAATAATAAAATATGTTTTTCTTTGTTGTCATTTTTACTTATTTATGAATATGGTTTCAATGACCATGATTGAATCTACTTATGAGTTGCCAAGTATAAAATTAATCCCATTGAGTCACTTATATTTTATGGCCACCTTCTTTTGATTCTAAGTAGGTTATGGGTTACATTCTTCTCAGACCCACCTATTGTCTACTGAATTGAAGAAAGGACCCTAATAGATAATAAGTCTAGATTATGTGAAATGCTGACTCATTTTTGGTTTAAAATCCATGCTATAGGATTGCCTTCTTTGTCCCACACGGTTTGCTGCCAATATGGCCTTGATGACAGCAATAGGAAGTATCATAACTTACATCAGAATTACCTGTAAGTGTTGACAGCAATGCTAATGATTTTATTTCTTAATGAGCATATTTGCTGTGCACTCCTCCTCTATCTATTTTTACAATAATATCTTAACAATCTTTCTTTATCAAGGTACCTTCCACCCCTTTGGAATAGTGAAACCTTCATAGGTTATATCTGTTATTGCCTCTCTGAATGCACATGGTGCAGTTGGGTAGAGTCTCATGGTCTCTTGTGCAACAGCCCATGTGTATTTCAATTTCTGTATGTTGTTCCAATCTAATGCAGTACCTCAATTTCTGTATGTTGTTCCAATCTAGTGCAGTACCGGTAACTACGAAGCTGAATTTAAATTTTGTCATGTTATATACAATTAGTGTCTTAAATTACCGGATAGCCTATGTTGACCCAATAGCCTTTGTTGTTTCTGTTGAGATGGTCATTTTGCCAATCATAGTTTTGCTGCTAGACATGCTAGTTTTATGTTAGTTCCATTGATAGGACTTAAATCATTTTCAAACTTACTAAATCTGTCCATGCTTGAGGTTTTGTGAGCATTAACCTATCTCACCTTTCTTGCTCATATATCAATCACAACCAAATCCCAAACCTGTTGATAGACCCATAGACCTAGTAGATTAAGAAGGATGGATTAAAAATGTTAAACACAACCAAATCCCAAACCTGTTGATAGACCCATAGACCTAGTGGATTAAGAAGGATGGATTAAAAATGTTAAAAGATTCGGTTTATCATTTAGAGTGTTGGATGGAACCAGTGTGGAATATTTGATGGTTTTCCTATTATGAACATATGTTTTATTATTATGTTTATTTTTTGCTTTCATTATCTGATGCTTTTCCTTTTTAACAATTTTTTAATATATATTCCATAAAGAATTTGTATCCTAAACATTGTTAAATCATGCTGGAATCTGGATTAGTGTGTAACCATTGAATGATATCCTTAAAGGATGATTTTTTTTTTTTTAAAAAAAGACATTCTAAGACGGTTCTCCAGAAAACCGTCAGGATTTTTTTTTAAAATGACATTCTAAGACGGTTATTTGAAAAACCGTCTTAGAAGGTGTCAACTTTCCACGACACCACATTCAAAGACGGTTTTTGAACCGACGTAGAAAGCGCTTATACGTGTATTTCCGACGGATTTATCGGTCGGAAATTTCCCACGGGTGATTACCGACAGACAAAAAAAATTCCGACGCCTAAAATTTCCTACGAGCGTTTTAGCGACGGATTTTTGTCCGTCGGTATTTCGTCAGAAATTTCGTTTTTCTGACGGATTTTCTAGATTAGCGACGGATTTTGTCTGTCGGAAATTCCGTTTTTTGTTGTAGTGGGCCCGCATGGAGGAATGCAAAAAGCGGGGTGTCCCTTTCCAATATTCAGTCCATCCCAGTGGATGGCTGATCTTCAGATTCGAAACCAATGAAGGCCTGGAGAAGGTGTTATTTGGAGGACCCTACTTTGTTTTTCAAAGGCCTCTGCTATTGAAGAAGATGCCCAAATTTTTTGCATTTGGGAAAGAGGAGATCAGCAGAGTCCCAATTTGGGTCAAGCTCCATAATTTGCCATTGAGACTATGGGCACAAAGTGCTTTGAGCAAAATCCTATCTTCTGTAGGGACTCCCCTTAGAACGGATAGGATTACGAAAGAATTTGGCTCTTTCGCATTTGCTCGAGTTTTGGTTGAAGTAGACGTGTCAAAACCTCTGGTAAGGAAGGTGCAATTCTCCCTCTCGGATGACTCCACGTTTGAGCAACATATTGATTATGAGACCAAGCCTAGATTTTGTACGAACTGCAATATGATAGGGCATACTACTAGTAGCTGCACCTTTCAGCAAACCAAAGGTGTAGTTCAATCGAACCAGCTGGGGACTGAAAAGGTGAATACCAAGGATCAAACAGAGGAGGTGGGGAAACAACATGGAACTGAGGGGGTGGAGAACCAGCAAGAAGATCACCAATCTCAAGAAGTAGTTACCCCTCAGAACTTAGCGATAGAGGCTGGCAATGACCAATCATGTGCCACAACTAATGATGCAAAGAAAGATGAGTTAGAGAGGGGAAGGGTGAACAATGACAAGCAAAAAGCCATTGTTGTTGATAGTGAGACTAACCCCAACTGAGACCAGGCAGAGGATGATATGGCTTTATTAAGAAGAAGATGAAGGTTAGGAAGAAAGGGCACAAACTTCAGCTCTCAGCAAACCACAGAAGATGGGCACTGGGGAGAAAAGTTATTTAAATCATACTTTTGACGGGAAGGGTCCTTCCCGGAAAAAGCCATGATTATCTCTTCCTGGAATGTTAGGGGCTTCAATATGCCCCTGAAGCACCATGCGGTGCTTAACTTTTTGCGTTCCACGGAGGTGGATGTAGTAGCTTTGCTAGAGACTAAACTAGACATTTCATTCTTGACAACTTTGATGAACAAAAAGTTTGCGGGTTGGTCCTATGCCCATAATTTTTCTCAGCACAGAGCAAGAAGAATTCTTCTCCTTTGGAAGGAAGACAGGGTCAACGTGGATATCTTGGAGGTGAATCCACAAGCTATTCATTGTAATTTTTTCTGTAATGTATCAAATGTTCAGGGGTGGGCCTCATTGGTTTATGGTCTTCATTCCATAACTGAGCGAAGGCAGCTTTGGTATTCTTTGCATCAGTTTGCAAACCAAGTGAATGGTCCTTGGATAACAATGGACGATTTTAATAGTGTTCTTTGTCTTGTAGATAGGAAGAATGGCTCGAATGTGACTGAATATGAGTTGACAGATTTCAACAATTGTTGTTCGGATTTGGGTCTCCAGCAAGTGAGAACCACAGGTAATGACTTCACCTGGACGAATGGCACAACTTGGAGCAAAATTGATAGAGCTTTGTGTAACCTGTTGTGGCTGGATGCTTTCAGATACTCATATGTCATGGTATCTGACTTCCTCTATATTTCAGACCATGCTGCTTTGGTTGTCCACTTGGACCCCAACCTGAAGAGAGGAAATTCTGATTTTTGTTTTAATAATGCCACGGCTGATAGTAAAGAATTCCTACCTGCAGTAGCTGCTATTTGGTTAGTTGATGTTACTTGATGTAAAATCTATCAAATTTGTAGAAGCTCAAGATGCTCAAGCCCATCTTGAAAAGTTTATATAAGAAGGAGTTTGGTGATCTGACTAGTCGTATAGACAGAGCCAAGTCTGATTATTTTAGGGACCTTTTCCTGGTTCAGGAAACTCCTCAAAACCAATCCCTCATGATCAAGGTGGCCTCGACCAGAGCTTGTATCCATGACCTTCTGTTGGCTGAGTCCTGTAAGCTAGTTCAACTGGCTAAGAATAGATATTTGGTGGCTGCTGACAGAAGCACAAAATTTTTCTATTCCCTCATTAACAAGGAGAGAAATGCCAAATTCATTCCTGCCATTATTAGAGAGGATGGAAATAGTACTAATTCTCAAGAGGAGATAGGGGCAGAATTAGTTAACTTCTTCACATCTCTTCTAGGTTCCAGGCCCCTTTGCGAGCCTCCCTCAGAAGCGGTTAGCTCCAATGAAGCAAAAGTGTCCCTCGATCAATTCCATGAGCTCATCAGGCAAGTCTCTTATGACGAGGTTTGGAATATTGTGGCTCAGATGGACAGTAACAAGTCACCAGGTCCTGATGGGTATAATGCTCTTTTCTTCAAAAAGGCTTGGCCCATAATAGGTGGAGATATCGTTGCTGCAGTCTAGGAATATTTTAATTTTGGCTGGCTTCTCAGGCAGGTTAATCACGCTTTTATCACATTGATTCCAAAGACTGAGAATGCTGCTAGAGTCACTCAATTCAGACCCATTTCGTGCTGTAATATAGTTTACAAAATTATCTCCAAGGTGCTTGCAAACAGATTGATGCCTGTTCTTGAAGCTATTATTGATCCAGCGCAAGTGGCTTTTGTGAAATCAAGAAGTATGGCTGATAACATCTTCTTGGTCCAGGAATTAATTAGAAAGTATTCAAGAAAGAGGAACTCCCCTATATGTATGCTGAATGTGGACTTATATAAAGCTTATGACTCAATTTTGTGGGACTTCCTAAGGTGGATGCTTAATGAGCCGGGTTTTTCGATATCTTTTCCAGCTGGATTATGGAATGCATTACAACAACCTCCTTTAGTATATCCGTGAATGGCCGTATATATGGGCATTTTGAAGGCAAAAGGGGATTGCATCAAGGGGATCCTTTATCCCCTTATCTCTTTGTCATTTGTTTGGAATTCTTCTCGAGGGATTTGAATGGGCTAAAGGATAACATGTTGTTTAATTTCCATCCAAGCTGCGCAGCCCTCAATATCACTCATTTGGCTTTCGCTGATGACTTAGTGCTCTTCTCTAGGGGTGATTACTCTTCAATTGCAACCATCTACACCAAGCTGACCAGATTCTGCAATGTCTCGAGGCTGTCCATCAGTCATGAGAAATCTACAATCTTTGCTTCCGAAGTGGACAATGTCACGTTGGCTGATCTTCTTGTTCTAACTGGTTTTCAGCCAGACACCTTCCCTGTTAGGCATCTGGGTATTCCTTTAATGGCTTCCAGGCTGAATATTTGCCACTACTCTCCGCTTCTCAACAAGATTGGAGGGCACATCCAGAACTGGCATCGGAAGTCATTATCATATGCTGGTCGTTTGGAGTTGATTAGGGGTGTTATTGGAGGCTTGGTGAACTTTTGGTTAGTTTTATTTCCTTTGCCTGTGGCTGTCATCGATAGGATTGATGCGTTTTGTAGGAATTTTCTTTGGGGAAAAGGGGAGCTTAGTAGGAAGAAGCCTCTTGTTGCTTGGAAAATGGTTTACTCACCCAAGGAGGAAGAAGGGCTCAGCCTGCATGTTTTGAAGGAATGGAACCGTGCTCTACTGTCCAATATGTTTTGGGATATTGCGACCAACAAGGAGACTTTGTGGGTGAGATGGATCCACCATTTTTATTTAAAAGGAGGATCGGCCTGGCTTTATACGTGTTCTAAAGCAAACTCAGCTCTTATCAAGAGGCTTTTCTGCATTAGGGACACTCTGGTTTCTAAAGAAGGGAATCATGATCAAGCTGGAAGGGTGCTGGACTCTTGGATGCTGCACGAGAAGTTTGATGCTGGTGGTGCCTATAATTATTTTAGGGAAGCCTCTCCTAAAAAATATTGGGCTAAAGTGGTTTGGAATTCTTCCAATCCTCCGAAGGAATCCTTTTGTTTATGGCTGGCAGCCAGCCATAAGCTTTTCACCCTGGACCGAGCTCCCTTTCTCAACAAGGGGACCTTGTGCTGTTTTTGTAACCAGGAGGTGGAGACTAATGACCATTTGTTTTTTAAGTGCAGGGTTATCCTTAAGGTGTGGGCAAAAATTCGGGATTGGGCCAAGTTCCCTACAAGGAATATCTCCCTTCATGGCACTCTTAACAGCTTGGTGCACCGTCGGGCAACATCGGGAATTCATGGGAAGATCCGCTGTCTTGCTTTGGCTACTACAATTTTTTCACATGGAGTTATAGGAATTGTATCTTATTTGATGACCATAGATTTAATATGTCAGATTTAATTGGTAAAATTAAATTCAGAATTCTGAGATTTTCTCACTTGCACTTGTATTAGCAAATGTGTTGCTTGTTGTTGGCAGGATTGTATTCCCGGTAGATTCGTATTTGCTTCTTTTGGCAAGTGTAGTTTCAATTATTTGTGATTAGCCAGGGTATGCCCTGAGTATCTTGTATGTATTTTTGGTTAATATATACTTTACATATTTTCCAAAAAAAAGAAAAAAAAGAAAGAGCTCTCAGTAAGTTAGTCGTCAGTCAGTCAAAGAAGTTAGAGAGAGAAGCTCTGCTAGGATTTTTCCTCCCTCCCTCCTTGGGTGCTTCCTTGTGGCTTTGCCACCGGGGTAAGGTTGGTGAAATTTTTTATCAGGGCATTTACTTCTCAACGCTCTAGCTTTGTTTTTTCTTCTGGCCGTAGGGATTCTCTTGGTGGTTTGGTCTTCTTTTTTCTGCTCACGGTGAAGGCATCCATTGACGCGTGGAAAGACATCGTTTTGACCAACACTTCTCCTGAGTTCGAATTGCGGTGCTAGGAGTTAGTGGAATTCCACAAGGGATTTGGGGCTTTTCCCTTAGTGCTGAAAGTGGGTTCTCTCTCACGATAGGAGTCCCTTTTTTTCGAAGCGGTCCCTTTGTGCTTCTCCTTTCTTCGAAGAAGACTCCTTGCGTTTTAGAAGCATTTTCAAAATGGTGACTTGGGGTTATGTTCTTCGCGACTTCACCACCAGCAAAAGACCTCTCTTGCGCTCACAGAAAGCTTGGGTTTTGCTTTTCGCGAAAGTCCCTTTTCTGTTGTGATAGTGGTTTTTTTCCAGATTTATGTTCTTTGAGAAAGAAACTTGTAATCTGTAATTTTTTCTGTTTTGTTATTATAGTTGATAAATCTGCTTGGTCTCTCCATCTTTTGAGAACAGCTTTCCTGCTACCTATTCTCTATGTGCGTGAGTTTCTTGCAGGTTCTCCATTTGTCTCGCTTTACCCATGTTTTTGTGTATTCGCTGATATGGGAAAATCAAAAAAGAAAAAACGAGAGGAATGTGAAGGAGGATAAAGGATTGAGTTTGGAAGAGGGATTATTGCCTCAGGTTAAGGATGGAGCCTCAAATTTGAATGCACTCCCAGTGCTCGACAAAATGCCTGAAAGAAATCCAAAAGCATATTTTACAGTTAGTGAGTCATGTTCACTGGGCATCAACGATACTAATACTGAGTCTTTGGACAAGGCTGATTTTGAGTCAGTAACCGTGGAAGATTACTCTTCTTCTGTGGGTATTTATGAAGAGCCAGAAAAGGTTAAAGAAGAACTAGTAAACCTGGAATCTTTTCTGCCAGGGAAGGAAAATCAAACCAAAGCTAAGTGGTCATATCTGTTCAAAGATAACCGTAAGGTTACTAAAGGGATGGTGCTTAGTGTGAATCCTGAATGTACTAATCATGATTTCTATATCACCAATGAGGATGTTATTCCACTTGAAGAGATACGGGGTCATAGCGCTGTTGGTTATGTCGTCAGAAGGTTCCCGGGGAAAAAAGCCCTTCATGAGGAATGCAATAAGTGGGGCGTGAAGTTCAAATATACTGCTTATCCTAGCGGCTGGTTGGTTTTTCAATTTGAAGATGAGGAGGACCTGAATCAAGTGCTCTATGGAGGACCCTACTTTATTTTTAATAGACCTATGTTGCTGAAAAGAATGCCCAACTTGTTCACCTTTGGAAATGAAGAATTGTGTAAAATACCTGTGTGGGTTAGACTTCCCTACCTTCCACCCCAATTGTGGAGTCAAAGCGCTTTGGGCAAGATTTTATCCACAGTGGGTACGCCTTTAAGAACTGACAAGGTAATAGCTGTTCATGGATCCATTGCTTTTGCACGTGCCTTGGTGGAAGTTGATGCTTCCAAGGAGTTGGTGCAACAAGTTCGATTTTTTATGCCGGATAGTACCCCATTTGTTCAAGTAGTGGAATTCGAAACAATGCCAACATATTGTAACATTTACAAGATGATTGGTCATACCACATCTAAGTGTCAAGTGATGGCCACAAAAGCAAAGTAAGTTGTTGTTCCTGCAATGATAGCAAATAGAGACCCTATTAAAGAGTCAGATGATTGTGAAAAAGTTGGTTGATAGGGACACACCAAATCATGGGGACACACCTAATCATGCTAACCAAAATTGTAAAAGTTTGGAAGGAAAATCTATGTCAAACACCCCCCCATGAATCCAAAACTGATTGTTGCTGAGCCAACAGTTAGAGATGTAGAAGCTGCAGTTGAGCCAGCCATTTCTCCAGACCATGGTTATGTCGATGTGCAAGAGAACTTAGTTGATGATAAAGCTGGTTCAAACCAACATATAGATTCAGATGCTAATACATCCACACATCCAGCACAAGCCCAAGTTGGTGGTGAGGAGGGTTTTATCAAGAGGAAAAACCGAAATAGAAGCAAAAAAGGCAGAAGTCCCTCGACTGGGCATGACTGGGGAAAAGAGAAAGCAAGCTATATGCAGGGGAGGAAAATAATTAATGCAAACTTTGTTGGGAAGGTCTCTTCGAATCAAAAAACATGATTATCTCCTCATGGAACATAAGGGGTTTCAACATGCCCCTCAAGCATATAACTATGCTTAACATGTTGAAGGCCAAGGATGTGGATGTAGTGGCAATCCTTGAGGAAAAGTTAGACTCTTAGTCAATTGATAGGCTGAAAAATACCAGATTTACAAACTGGAATATGGCGGACAATTTCAGTACCCACCCAGCTGGGCGCATCTTTATTTTCTGGAAAGGGGACTGAGTATCCTTAGATATTTTGGACTCTAACCCTCAAGCCATGCATTGCAAGTTGGGCTGTAAAATTTCAGGGGAGAATTTCTGGATATCTTTTGTTTATGGCATGCACTCCATTGGTGATAGAAGAGAACTTTGGAACTCTCTGCACCTCTTTGAACCTTTTGTTGATTTGAGGGGGAGCTACTTGAAGATTGAAGCAATGTGAAGACTTGGAAGTGTTTTGACTTTGAACATGCTTGAAGGCTTGAAGATGAAGATTGTGATTAAATGTAAAAGGAAAGAAAGCTTTCTGTTGATCCAAGTTCTTGCATGCATACCATTCATATTTATTTAAGCATTACATCACAAAGGCATTAAGTAATTGTTTTGGAACTTAAAAAGAAGCTAAGTGTTTTGGAAAAATAGCCTTAAGCTGGTTTAATCGATTAATACACATAAAGAATCGATTATATTGTTCTTCAAGCTTTCTGGAAAATTATCAAGAACAATTTAATCGATTACATCATCGGATTAATCGATTATTTCATCTTAGCATACTGATAATCTGCCTTAGTGACTGGTTTAATCGATTACCACCAATTCGTAATCGATTAAACTTCATACTTAGAAAAAGTGATCACTACCTTAATCGATTACCATGTGTTGTAATCGATTACATTACACAAACATGATTTTTGCAAAGCCTGTCTTAATCGATTACCAATTATTTTAATCGATTACTCAGCACAAACTGATTTTTCATATCTCCTGGAGTAATCGATTACACGTCGGGATAATCGATTAAATGACTCGTTGCTGTAACCCAGAACTTGCTATGAACGGTTTAATCGATTATAGGAGCGTTTTTAATCGATTATTTCAGTTACAGTTTTTAGTATAAATAGAACCATGCCTTGTCTGATTAAGGGAACGAAGTAGAACTTGAATTTTTGAGCACTGAGCATTCTAAAAGCTTTCTAAGCATTCACAAAGGCTTTCTTCTGGGTTCTAAAAGTCTTGCTTCCATTCAAACAAAAATGGGTCATTAGAATTTAGTGAAGCAAAGACAACTCTTTACAAAGTTTAAGGAAAGCTGTTCTGCATATTGTTTCTGCATTCAACCTGGTTTTTCCATTCATATGCATATCATTCTTGGATCATCAGGTGAATTCTTTCCTTACTCTTTGTGTTGTAAAGTTTCTGATTGAATCTTTGTATGTAAAGTTCTATTGTAATTGGGTTTTTCTTGCAAGGTTAGAGATAGTGTTTCTCTAAAGACAGCTGAGTAGTGTTCTCAGTGTGGGTGTTGCTTCTAAGGGTCTAATAGGGTTTTAGACTTCTAAACTTTATCTAGAGTTGATAAAGAGAAGCTTGTAATTGCTTGTAAGAATAATATTTGCAATAGTGGAACTCTACTCTAGTGTTGAGTAGAAGAAACTGGATGTAGCCTCATTGTGTTTGAGCTGAACCAGTATAAATCTTGTGTTCTTTCATTTTCTACATATTTGATTTATCTCTTTGTGAATTCTGTTTTTACATATTGTTTCTTGAGGCATTACAAGTCTTAGATTGATCTTGGTTAAAGATTCTTGATTATTTTTTTGATAAAGATCCAAAGGGCAAAGAAACTCTGATTTTGATTCATCAAGTAATTTTTAAATTACCAAGGCTAACCAATTCACCCCCCTCTTGGTTAAGTGCGAAGTGTTCCCATATTTTACACCTTTCCTAGCAGGGCCATGGTTAATTATAGGGGACTTTAACAGTGTGCTGACCCCAAACAACTGCTTAAATGGATCTCCTATCACCGCTTATGAGATGCAGGACTTCTCTAATTGTTGTTCTGAATTGGGGCTGCATGAATTGAACTGCAATCGGCAGTTCTATACCTGGACCAACAGGAGAATTTGGAGCAAGATCAATAGAGTATTATGTAATCTTGATTGGACTTCCAAATTCCAGCACTCCTTTTCCTTAGTGCTGAATATGGAATCTATTTCGGATCATGCAGCTTTGGTGGTGAACACTACCCCCTCTATTGCTCGTGGCAAATCTGCATTTAAGTTCAATAATGCGCTGGCTAACCATCCAGATTTCATGCCCTGTGTTTATTTTCATTGGGCAAAACAAGTGGCGGGTCATAAGATGTATCAGGTGTGCAAAAAATTGAAAATGATGAAACATGATTTGAAAGGTCTGTTGAAAAGGGATTTCAGCTCCATTTCGACCCGTGTGGAAGAGGCTGAAAAAGTCTACCATGACAACCTCCTTTAGCTCACTATTAACCCAAATAATAGTTCTCTCATAAGGAGTGTTGCAAAGCTGAGGAATGCTGCATGTAATCTTAGAATTGTTGAATCAAGATCTCTTGCACAGCTCTCCAAACACAAGTACCTAATTCAGGCGGATATAAGTTCCAAGTTTTTCCACTCTCTGATTAATAAGAAGAGGAACTCTAGATTTATTGCAGCCATTTACAATGAGGAGAACCAACTTGCTTCCTCAATAGCCGAGATCGGAAATTAATTTGTGTCCAACTTTCAATTATTGTTGGGCTCTCGGCCTAACATGTTGCCTCCTTCCAGAGAAGTGTGCCTGAGGGGTCCATTAGTAATTGATGCCTGGTCTGCTGCTCTCTTAAATCCCGTGACCAGGACCGAAGTTTTGGACATTGTTTCTACCATGGATGACAATAAATCTCCCGGGCCGGATGGGTACAATGCCCTGTATTTTAAGAAAGCATGGCAGATTATTGGAGAGGACATCTTTGGTGTAGTTGCGGAATTCTTCTCTTCGGGTAAAATGCTGAAGCAAATCAATCATGCTTTTATTGCTTTGATTCCCAAGTGTGAGAATGCAAACAGAGTTAATATGTACAGGCCCATCTCTTGCTGTAATATTATCTACAAAATTATAGCAAAGATTTTGGTCAACCGCTTGGTCCCGGTTCTAGAAAATATCATCGATGCTTCCCAAGCAGCTTTTGTGAAGCACAGGAACATGGCAGATAATGTTTTCTTGGTGTAGGAACTTCTTAGGAAGTATACTAGGAAGAGGATTTCTCCTAGATGCATGCTCAAAGTTGATTTGCATAAAGTATACGACTCTGTCTCATGGGACTTCTTGGACTGGATGTTGTTAAATCTTGGCTTCCCTGTCCAATTCTGCCACTGGATTATGGAGTGTGTATCCTCGACATCATAGAGTATTTCTCTTAATGGAACAATCCATGGGCACTTTGAAGGTCGTAGGGGGCTCCGACAAGGCGATCCTTTCTCGCCATATCTATTTGTGTTATGCATGGAATACTTGTTGCGGGATTTAAAGAATCTGCACAACAACAATGTGTTTAATTTCGCATCCTTCATGTTCAGCCCAGAAGATTACTCATCTGGCATTTGCAGATGATATCACGTTGTTTGCTAGGGGAGACTTGGACTCGGTTGCAACAATTTTCTCCAAGCTAGAAAATTTCTGCAGCATCTCGGGCCTCAAGATTAGTGCTAGAAAATCAGAAATCTTCTCAGCCGGGGTGGACAGCCTTTTGTTAGCATATTTTCACTCCTTGATAGGCTTTGGTTCTGGTTCCTTTCCGGTGAGATACTTAGGTATCCCTCTAATGGCTTCAAGGCTGAATGTGTGCCACTATTCTCCTCTCCTCAACCAGATCGGCGACATAATTCAGAGCTGGAACCGCAAATCCATTTCTTTTGCAGGGAGATTAGAGCTTATCCGGTTGGTCATCTTCAACATTGTCAATTTCTGGTTTGGGATGTTCCCATTGCCCATCTCAATTATTGATAAGATAAATGCTTTCTGTAGAAATTTCTTGTGGGGTAAATAAGAGCTTGGAAAGAAGAAACCACTGGTGGCTTGGAGGACCGTTTGTACTCCTAAAGAGGAGGGTGGCTTGGGGCTACATTGTCTCAAGAGCTAGAACCATACCTTTCTAGCCCACTCCTTGTGGGACTTTACCAACAAGAAAGACTCCTTGTGGGTAAAGTTGGTGCACCACCTTTATTTCAAAGAGAATTCTGTTTGGATGTTTGAGTCGGCCAAATCAGACTCGGCGCTTATCAAACGGTTGTGGTCCATTCGGGATATAATTGTTTCTAAGGAAGGCAGCCGCTCCCAAGCTGAAGTGGTGCTCACCTCTTGGATCAAAGAGGGCAGATTTGTGGCAGCCTTGGCCTATAATTATTTCCATAGTCCAGGTAACAAGGTCCACTGGTTCAAGGTGGTATGGAACCCTGTTATCTCGCCAAAGGAATCATTTTTTCTCTGGCTGGCTGCAAATGGAAAACTTCTCACGTTGGATCGGGCACCTTTTTTACAAAAAGGGATTGTTTGCCGGTTCTGTAAGAGGGAGGTTGAATCCCACGACCACTTGTTTTTCAGGTGCAGAATTACTATGCGGATATGGAATGATATCCGGGACTGGACCAGATTTCCCAGGAACTATATCTTGTTGAAGGCAACCATGAATGGCATCATTCACCAGCGCGCTACATTGGGCATTGCCGGGAAGATTCGCTGCTTGGCTCTTGCTACATCAGTGTTTTGTATATGGATGTGTAGGAATTGCATTTTGTTTGATGATTATGTTTTTAATCCTGCAAATTTACTTGAAAAATCAGATTTCATGTTCTTAGGATGACACATTTGTTACACTTGTGTTAGCAAATTTGCTTGCTTAGATTAGTTAGACTGTTAGATCTAGCTACTACTTATTTGCTTCTTTTGGCAAGTGTATCGGACCTTTTATCATTTTTTTTAGTGGGGTATGCCCCACTTATATTGTAAGTATCTTTGGATACATATACATTTACATATTTTTCCAAAAAAAAAAGAAAGAGCTCTCAATAAGAAAGAGCTCTCAGTCAGTCAAAATCTCTCTTCTCTCTCCTTAAAAAGCCCTAGATTATGAAAAGGAACCTCCTTCCTTGGACGATTTCCTGTGGATCTTGCCACCGTCGGAGGTCCTCTCCTTTTCGTTCTCCTTGAGCTTTTATTGAGAAAGAGTGTGCGAGTTACTCTCAAGGCTGATTAAGAGCTAGAGCTTGTCAGCGTTTGGTCTGAGCGGTGAATATTTTCTTTTTGCGGGATTTTTTCAACTTCAGAGGGCGATCTCTCTTTCTTGGGAGATTCTAGCTATTTTTCACCATACGGATTTGGTGTCGCCCTTTGAACAGTCCAGTTTTGATGCTTTCTTGCTGTTCGTTGCTTCCTTCTCAAAGTATGTGGGTTTTCTTGATTTTGCTGTGAATGTTTCAATGTCGAGATAGCTCAACCGGTGAGTTTACTTGGAAAGCTTTAAACTTTCTTGGTCTCTTCTCCCTTCGTAGAGAACTATTCTTGTTCCAAGTTTTCTTTGTGAATCTTGGTCTCTCCCTCTCTTAGGAGAACAATTTCCTGTTCCTATTCTCCTCCCTTGGTTTTTTCAAATTTTTCAGATGCAAACTAGCTTGTAGTGCTACGTTTCTAATGGGCAAATCCAAAAATCACAAACCAAGCACAAGGGAGAAGAAATTCGAGGTGAGTTTTGTAACACCCCAAAATTTTGAATCACAATTATTAGGGTAAAATAAAGTATGTATATTATTTTGGACACTATATTTAGGATTGTATCATGGACTGTATTTATTTATTATAATTGTACCGTGGTGAGGGCGAATCGTTTATGTTACAAATCAATCACAAACTTAAAGCAAAGAAGAAAAGAAACTTTTTTGAAAAAAAATTTACAACTAAAATCATTCTAATACAAAATGGTCACGGAATTTCATTTAAAATCAATCAAGCAAAGAGAGGCGTTACAATAGTGGTATCAGAGCTTAGGTTTGTTTTCTGAGGACTGGATGTTTGCTACGTTGCTATGTGCATGAGATGTTTTGTATATTGTGTGGTTCTAAGTGTTGTGTTTTATGTGTCTGTTATAATTCTAGGAATATATGTTCTGTAGGTTGATCTGAACCATTGACTGTTTTGTTAAAATTTAGATGTTATATTAAAGTTTAAGTGTGTTAAATATTCCATAAATCTTTGAACTTATAAAGATTGATGTTTATGAATAACTTAATCAGTAAAGATTTTAATTATAACTATTTAAGAGAATTTGTTGCTACAATGTTAATGATTAGCCGAAATCTTTCTATGTATCCTAGGGTATCCATATTT
>PYAF01003235.1:303557-345527 GCA_007407185.1 Glycine tomentella
TTATTCAAACTATATGTGTCATGAACTTACCCTTTTCTGTGTCTGTGGTTGACACCTGTGATGACCCCAATTTATTTGGGCGAGCAGAGGAACAGGAAAGCATAAGCTGTAAAGGATATTGAAGAAGAATGAGAAAGAAGTTTTGATGGACTGCATGTTGTGATTTGTAATTCTCTGTGGCATGTATTTGTGTTAGAAAATATGTATATTATTTTGGACACTATATTTAGGACTGTATCATGGACTGTATTTATTTATTATAATTGTACCGTGGTGAGGGCGAATCGTTTATGTTACAAATCAATCACAAACTTAAAGCAAAGAAGAAAAGAAACTTTTTTGAAAAAAATTTACAACTAAAATCATTCTAATACAAAATAGTCACGGAATTTCATTTAAAATCAATCAAGCAAAGAGAGGCGTTACAAGTTTCATGGCTGGGTCGAAAGAAACTCATGGTTCTTCCTCTTCTGATCCGCCTGTTGAATTTGAAGGAAGTATAGAGGTTCCTGCTACAGTGAATACTCTTTAGAAAACTCATGCACACCAGGTGCTCGACAAATTTCCTGAACCAACTTTGAAGGCAAATTTAGTATCTTCTGATTTTTATACTCTTGGTGAAGAGGACTCCGAATCAGAGACTGAAGTTTCTGCCTCAGATGTAGATGTTGTTTAACAACAACATATAGACCAGCCATCCAAGCCTTGGGTTAACCTGTTTAAGGATAACAGGAAACCATCCAAATGATTTAACTTGACAGATGCAATTCCATCTTCAGGAGATGATGTCCTGTTTGATGAAGAAGACATTCAACCATTACAGAATGCTTAGGGACACAACCTTATTGGCTATGTAGTGGGACGTTTCCTAGGCAAGAAAGCCTTGCTGGAGTGCTGCCATAAATTGGGGGTCAAACACTCCTACTCAGCTCATGACAGTGGTTGGTTGATATTCAAGTTTGAAAATGAGGATGATATGAATAAAGTCCTTTCTGAAGGACCCTACTTCATATTTCAGATACCGCTTTTGCTGAAAACCATGCCTCCTTTCTTTGACTTTGGCTATGAAGAATTAAGCAAAATTCCCGTTTGGGTTAAGCTTAGGAACTTGCTTCTTGAATTGTGGTACCCTCAAGCCCTTGGGAAACTTCTTATCAAGATCGGCATCCCTATTCGAACGGACCATCTCACTGCATCCAAGGGTTCTATTTCCTTTGCTAGAGCTTTGGTGGAAATGGATGCTTCACAGAATCTCATTCATGAGGTTCGCTGCCATCTCCCAAAGGGTAAGTCCTTTATGCAAAATATTGAATATGAAAGCATGCCAACATTTTGTAATCATTGCAAAATGATTGGGCTTACTGTGAAGTCCTGCAACACCGCTGGTGGGGAATCGTTGGTGAGGCAAAAAAACCAATCTTTGGTGAATAAAGCTGATGGTCAAATTTCTGCAGTGATCACTCCAACCATAACAATTTCTCCGGTGGAGCAACCTGTGGTTGTGGAAGGCTGCTCTACTCATCACAATGAAAAGAATCAAACAGATTCAATGGTTAATGTATTTGAAACGAATTCCCTGCAGGATATAAAAGAGGAAGATGGGTTTGATTATCCTAAGTCCAAAGCGCGTGGGAAAATTCTTTCCACACATCTAGTGCCAAGAATGGAAGATTCCAGTAAAGGAATTCAAGCTAAAACAGGGAAGGGGACTACTAATAATCAAAAGATGCATGTCGGGAAGGTTTCTTCTCGCCAAGCACAATGATTATCTCCTCCTAGAATATCAGAGGCTTCCATATGCCTTTGAAGCATCGTGGGATGCAGTGCCTTCTTGGTAGCAAGAAAGTCAGTGTGATGGTTGTCTTAGAAACCAAGTTGAATTATTGTTCTGTTGGCGATATTATGAAGAAAAAGTTTGGAGATTGGGAGTTCTCCCATAACTTTGGTTCTCATAATGTTGGTCGTATTCTCCTTATGTGGAGAGCTGATAAAGTGACTCTTAATGTGCTTCAATCTTCAGCACAACTAATTCACTGCTTAATCTTTTGCAAAAATAACTGGAAACCTTATCCAAGTTTCCTTTGTTTATGGGCTTCATTCAATAACGACTAGAAAGGCTTTGTGGATTAATTTGTCCAACATCAGCAATTTTGTGGATTGCCCTTGGCTCATTTTGGGTGACTTCAACAGTGTTCTTGCTCCTTCGGACCGTGTTAATGGTGCAGCCATTTCTGCTTACGAAATGCAGATTTTGCTAACTACTGCACAGAACTAGGTCTGGAAACTCTCAATACCTATGGCTCTCATTTTACTTGGACCAATGGTAAGGTGTGGAGTAATATTAACCAAGCTCTTTGTAATCATCTCTGGATCAGCTCTTATGTTAATTCCTTTTGTGAAGTCTTGGGGTTTTAATCTATTTCAGACCATGCCCCTCTAGTGGTATCAACTGATCCCTCGGCAACTAGAGGTAACTCCCTTTTTAAGTTCAACAATGCTATTGTGGATCACCGGGATTTCTTATCCATTGTAGCAAAGGGCTGCAATCAATCGTTCTCTGTTTATAGTATGTTCAGAGTTTGCAAAAGGTTGAAATCGCTTAAGGGCCCCTTGAAGAAGCTTTATAAGCATGAGTTTAGTCACATTTCCAACCGTGTGGAAATTGCTGAAGCTGAGTATAATAAGCTTCTTTTATCCCTCCAGCAAAATCTGAGTGATGCATCTCTTCTAAAGTTGGCAAATGATAGCAAAGTCTGGACCTTTCAGCTTAGAATAGTTGAATACAGAATTGTGGCCCAGTTGGTGAAAAATAGATACCTATTGCAAGCAGACAAATGTTCCAAATTCTTCCATGCTTTGATCAAAAGGAATAGGCATAAGAGATTTATTGCCTATATTCAGCTGCCGAACGGCCTGAACACAAAATCTCAACCTGAGATTGCAAATGCTTTTGTTAAGCATTTTCATGTCCTTTTTTAAGCTCTAATGACTTGCAGGATCCTCCATCCTCGACCATTTGTAATGCTGGGCCTAAAGTGCCTTTTGATTGTTCTGAGGCTTTGCTCGCTCTCCTATCTAAGCAAGAGGTTTGGGATGTTATCTCAGGCATGGATAATAATAAAGCTCCTGGTCCAGATGGCTTTAATGCCTTGTTCGTCAAGAAGGCGTGGAGCATTATTGGGGATGACATCTTTGCTGCAATTAATGAGTTTTTTGTCACTGGCAAGCTTCTAAAGCAGACAAATCATACTCTTATTGCCCTTATTCCTAAGTCTGGTCAAGCTTCCCAGGTGAACTAGTTCAGGCCCATCTTTTGTTGCAACATCTTGTACAAGATCATATCCAAGATCCTGGCTGACCGTTTAGCTCCTGTTCTTGAACAGATTATCGGTTCATTCCAATCTGTTTTTCTCAAGAACAGGAAGATGATGGACAACATCTTCCTCGTGCAGGAGCTTTTCTGTAAATATGCCAAGAAGAGGATTTCTCCTAGGTGCATTTTGAAGATTGACCTGCAGAAGGCCTATAATTTTGTTTCTTGGCAGTTTATTGAGTGGATGCTTAATTCTTTGGGGTTCCCAACCCAATTCTGTTCCTGAATTATGGAATGCATCTCCTCCACATCTTTCAGCGTGGTGATTAACGACTCAATTTATGGTCACTTCAAGGGTCAAAGAGGTTTGAGACAAGGTGATCCTATTTCACCTTAGCTCTTTGTTCTTTGTTTGGAGTATTTTTCCCGGGATCATCTGAGCCTCAAAGAGAATATGAATTATCAATATCACTCATCTTGTGTCGTTGTGCATCTGCCCATTTAGCTTTTGAGGATGATATTATGATTTTATCAAGAGGGGATTTGCCTTCTGTTTCGGCAATTGTTTCCAAGCTCAAGCATTTCTGCAATGGTTCAGGCCTAGCTATTAGCTTCGAGAAGTCAGTTTTCTACTCTGCTGAAATGGATCTCGCAACTCTTTCAGACATTCTCCAGCTTACTGGATTCAGTGTGGGGACTTTTCCTTTTAGATATATGGGTGTTCCTCTCTTGGCTTCATGCTAAGAAGGACTATCTTTGGGTCTGCTAGGTGCATTACTTTTATTTCAAAGGTGGTAATGTTTGGGATTACCCCGGCAGCTCCATAGATTCTGCTTTGATGAAGAAAATTATATGCATCAGGGATCTCCTGGCCAACAGAGAGGGCAGCTTGGACGCGGCCAAAGAGATTCTTCTTTCGTGGACGAACAATCAGCAATTGCGACCATCCAAGGCCTATGAGTACATCCATATATCTAAGCCTTGTGTTCGTTGGAATCCCTTGGTTTGGAACCCGGCTATTCCTCCCAAGATATCTTTTATTTTTTGGTTGGCCACTAAAAATTGCTTGCTGACTTTAGACCGGGCTGACTTCCTCAACCGAGGTCATATCTGTTGTCTTTGCAGGACTGAAGCGGAATCCCATGCTCATCTTTTTTCTCTTGCAGAGTTTCTATTTGGGTTTGGGGCCATATTCGTGACTGGATTAAGCTGCATAGAAGATCAGTATCTCTTCAGGGTACTATCCGCTCGCTCACTCGTGGGAGAGCCATTTTCGGTATTTTGGGCAAATTTCGGTGCATAGCGTTGGCAACTACTGTCTATTGCATATGGATGGCCAGAAACAATTTATTTTTTGATAATATTCCTTTCCTAGTTAGATGTAATTGACAAGATTAAATTTCTTGTCTATAGGCACACACATCTATCACTTATGTATTAGGCACATGTTCTAGGTGCATTTGCAGCTTGGCTCATGCACCTTTTGCATATGCCCTCCTCTTTTTGGAGCTTTATCCCGTGTTTTATGTTTCAGCCCGGGGTGGCATCCCAACGTGTCTTTCCAGGGTCTTTTTTCGGGATTTTGAGGGCTTCCCGTTGAGCCTGGCCTGATTTTGACCCCTGATCCGAGTTGCCATCTGGGCAACCCGGTCTTTTCTGTTTGCTTTCCTGTTTTACGAGTTCCATCCCAGCTTCCCGATTTTCCTGGATTCCGTGATGCTTCATCAGCAAGCTTAGCCTGTCTTGCCTTCCTGGTTTCTGAGCTGTCAGCCCGATAATCCGGTGAGCCCAGCTTTTGTTTTGATCCGGGGTATGCCCCGTGTATTGTGTATTGTGTATATTTTGGGTATATAATTTACATTTATCCCAAAAAAAAGAAAGAGCTCTCAGTCCTTAGTCAAAGTTAGGTCAAACGATCTCTTCTCTCTCCTCAAAGTTAGTCATGGAGTGAAGGCTCCTCCCTTGGGAGATTCCTAGTGGCTTTGCCACCGTTGGACATTATTCATTTCAGATTTGGTGCCAATTTTCTTAGTGGGCGGTGGAGTGTTTGGTTGTTGCTATAGTTCATTGACACATGGAGGGGCACAAAATGGTTCCATTGTGACGCTTGCATTTTGTGAATCTTCCACGCACTTTTCCAAAGGCAACAACTTTGCTGCTGCTCAAGTGGGTTTTGTTGGTGTTTTTGGAGAAGAGCGATTGTCGCTATTCATTGTTCACCTTCTTGGCTGATTTGGAGAAACGATTTTCTACTCTAGCGACTTTGGGGTTTTCTTCCTCGCGACCGCTGCTTCTTCTTTGGGGCTGTAGCTGTGTTTGTAACGTCGTGTGGGTTCATATTTGAAGATTCCCTGTCCTCACGAGAAGGGTGCCTCTCAAGTCTGGGGTTATCAAGGCGGCTAAGTGGAGTTCAGCCATTGACGCCGTAAACAACTTTTGATTGTTACATGTTTTGAACGGTGTGTTCTATATTATTGTAATTTGGATTCTGTAATTTATTTTAAGTAATTGTGGTCTCTTCTTCTGCCTAATAACAATTCTTGTTCCTATTCTTCTTTGGGTTTTGCGGGGGTGGGGAAGGGGGGGCAGTTTGCAGGTACCCACTCCCACCTTTTGAGGTTGCTCCATGTCACATTGTTGGTGATACGGGGAGAACCAAAAACAATGGTGTGAAGAGTGGTTCACTCACCAAGCCGCCTAGTTATGTTGAGGCTATAGGTGGTGTTTTGAATCAGTTTGAAGCGTCCACTTCCCGTGCCCACCAAGTGCTTGACAGTTTGTCTGAGAGAGACCCAAATGTTGATTCTTCTTTGAATGACTCCCATACGTTGGGAATGGAGGACACCCTTTCAGTTTCAATTGAGGAGTGTGCTTCCTCAGTGGGAATAGAGGATGACCAACCCATTTTGGTAGATGATCAACTAGTAGGAAAGGCACCGGCGAAAGCGTCTTGGTCAAGTCTATTCAAGGATAATCGTAGAGCTGTCGAGGGTCTTGAGTTAGCTGTGAATCCTGAATGCACTGAACAATGTTTCAAGATTTCCTATAAGGATGTGAGTCCTCTCCAGGAGACTTGTGGTTACAGTGCCATAGGTTACGTGGCTGGGAGTACTTCTCAAAAAGATGCCAAATCTTTTTGCCTTTGGAAATGAGGAACTTTGTCACATTCCGGTGTGGGTCAAGCTTCATAACTTGCCTCTGCAGTTATGGAACAAGATTGCACTTGGCAAGATTTTGTCCCCTGTTGGAACTCCTTTATGAACCGACCTAGTCACTGCAACTTTAGGGCCCAACGCTTATGCCCATGTGTTGGTTGAGGTAGATGTCTCGAAGGACTTATTGCAAGTGGTCAAGTTTTTCATGCCCAATGGTTCTCCTTTTGAGCAAACTATTGATTATGAGTCCAGACCAACATATTGCACTTGCTGTAATATGATTGGACACTCCAATAGCAAATGCAAAGTATTGGCTTCTAAAGTCAAAAAATATATTGTAACCGAGCCATCCAGCAAGGCAGTGGCAGCCAAGGAAGTGAAAAGGGGTATTCAGCTTCACTATGAGGCCACATTGGGAGATGTTGAAATCTCTAATTGTTCTCTAGATGAAGAGGGGGCAATTAACCAACCGCCTGGTGTTGATACCATTCTCAACCAAGGGGACAAGGTTGATGGTAGCGTTGTCCCAAACCAACAAAAGCCCATTGCGGTAAGCAGTATTGATAAACCTACTCCAGCCCAAGAGGAAGATGATATGGGGTTTGTTAAAAGAAAAAGTAGAGTAAGACACAAGGCTGTTAGAAGTCCCTCAATAGGCAGGTTGAGAGGCAAAGAAACAAAGGTTGATACAAGGGATATGAATGCTTTTAAAAAATGGTCTTGTCGAGGAGTCTTCTTCCCGTCAAAAATCATGATTTTAGCTTCTTGGAACATTAGGGGTTTCAACATGCCCCTAAAGCATCTTGCGATGCTTAAATTTTTGAGGACCAAGGATGTTGATGTTGTTGTCTTCCTTGAGTCTAAGATGGATTGTCACTCGTTGAATGGTGTGATTTGCAAGAAGTTTGTTGGTTGGAAGGCTGCCAATAATTTCAATTTCCATAATGTTGGTAGAATAATTCTGTTTTGGAAAGATGATCGTGTGGCCATTGAGATTATGGGTGTATCTTCTCATAGTACCATTGCTTCTCCTTTGAATAAATTGATGAGGAAAATCGTGAACTTTTCTTGGAAGCAAGAACATGAAATTGTTTTCCAAACATTGAAGGATAAGTTATATCATGCACCTATTCTTGCATTGCCTAATTTTAATGCTTCCTTTGAATTGGAATGTGATGCAACTAATGTGGGCATTGGGGGGGGGGTTGATTCAAGATAAACATCCTATTTGTTATTTTGGTGAGAAATTGAAGGGTGCATGTTTGAACTATTCCACTTATGATAAAGAATTGTATACACTTGTTAGAGTCTTGCAAACTTGATAACATTATCTTTTACCTAAGGAATTTGTGATACATAGCGATCATGAATCTCTTAAATATTTGAAATGTCAAGGAAAACTCAACAAGAGACATGCTAAGTGGGTTGAGTTCATTGAGCAATTTCCTTATGTCATTAAACACAAGCAAGGAAAGTTGAATGTGGTGGCGGATGCCTTATCAAGGATGCATTGTTTGATTTCTATGCTTGAAACTAAATTGCTTGGTTTTAATCACATAAAGGAATTGTATGCAAGTGATCATGACTTCTCTAGTATTTTTGCATTGTGTGAAAAAGGGGCTCATCACAGATATTTTAGACATGATGGTTTCTCGTTCAAGGAAAAGAAGCTATATGTTCCTAAAAGCTATTTGAGAGAACCTTTTATTAGGGAAGCACATGAGAATAATTTAATGTGGCACTTTGGTGTGGATAAAACTTTGGCTAATTTACATGAACATTTCTTTTGGCCAAAAATGAGGCATGATGTGCATAAGCTTGTTTCTCAATGCATTGTTTGTCATAAAGCTAAATCTAGATTAATGCCTCATGGTTTGTATACACCTTTGCCTATTCCTAACTCCCCTTGGGTTGATATTTCTATGGATTTTGTGCTTGGTCTTCCAAGATCCAAAAGGGGAAAGGCTTCTATTTTTGTTGTTGTTGATAGGTTCTCAAAGATGACACACTTCATTCCTTGTCACAAGAGTGATGATGCTTGTGAAGTAGCTAATCTTTTCTTCAAAGAAGTGGTGAGACTACATGGTTTGCCAAGAAGCATTGTGAGTGATAGAGACACAAAGTTCCTTAGCCATTTTTGGAAAACATTGTGGGGTAAGCTTGGTACAAAACTCTTGTTTTCATCAACTTGTCACCCATAAACGGATGGTCAAACCGAGGTGGTGAATAGGACCTTGGGTCAACTCCTTAGATGCTACATCAAGGGTAATTTGAGAACTTGGGAGGAGTGTCTAGCTCACATTGAGTTTACTTACAATAGAGTAGTTCACAAGACTACTTCCTTGTCTCCTTTTGAAATTGTTTATGACTTTAATTCTTTAACTCCTCTTGATTTATTGCCTTTACCTAACACTTCTTCTATGATTAATCATGATGCTTTGTCTAAAGCTTCTTATGTTAGGAAACTGGATGAACAAGTGAAAGCACATGTGGAGAGGAAAATGGAACAATATGCAAAGCAAGCCAATAAGCACAAAGAGCAAGTGATCTTTAATGAGGGAGATTTGGTGTAGCTTCATTTGACGAAGGATAGATTTCCTCATGAAAGGAAATCCAAGCTCCAACCTAGAGATGGACCTTTCAAGATTTTGGAGAGGATCAACAACAATGCTTACAAACTTGAATTGCCTAGTGAGTATGGTGTGAGTACTACTTTCAATGTTTGTGATCTTTTTTATATGATGTAGGTACAAGTGAAGAAGCAAACTTGAGGACAAGTTCTTTTCAAGAAGGAGGGGATGATGGAGGTCCATGGCAAGCTAAAGGTCTAGAAGGAGAACTTCAAGCACTTCCTTTGGTGAGCTTTAAAGGACCAATGACAAGAGTTAGGACTTAAGAACTTCAAGACGACATTCAAGCTAACTTGGACAAGCATGAAGATGCACACCAACTCAAGGATGACAAGAGCTGGATTTTGATGTCTCAAGTCCAATTTAATTCAATAAATTCCAGCACTTGTTAGAAGAAATTCAGTTTCCATCTGTTTTAATCGATTACCTTGGTCTGTAATCGATTACCAGCTTTTCAGTTTCACACAGAAGCATGACTTGTCTATTCTAATTGATTATAAGACATCTGCAATCGATTACATGAGCCTGGAAATTGTAAATAACTCTATTTTAATCGATTACAAGTGCAAATTAATTGATTACTTCAGTGTTGAAACTACACTGCGCATGTTGAGTAGCCAAGGGTCACTTTAGGGAAGCTTGCACTTCAAGCTTCATTTGGGCTTCATTTCAATTTACATTTTCCTTACATTTAGCTTGTAATTTCGTGGCTTTTATATGGTGTCAAAACTGAGTGTAACTAACTTTGGTTCATTAATACAATTCTGAAAATTGTTGTGAGAGTTTCTCTCTTGTTCTTGTGTAAGAACTTCTTGAGTCTTATCAATGGCTTCTCAATGCTATTGTGGTGATTCTTCCTAGGCTTATTGGAAATCTTTTCCATGGTGCCATCCATTGTCATCCTTAACCTCTCTTCCATCTTCCATTGCTAAATTAAAAAGCTTAAAAACAACCACAAATTCTTGTGAAAGTGAAGAAGTTAAAGTTCTTGAGGTTTGCTTGAAGATTGGGTTTCATTGCAAGGTAGATTTGGAAAACTTAATGTCTAATGGTCGTAGACATTACATCAACACCGAAGGAGTCTGCACTAGAGTGACAACATTGACGTTCATGTTTTCAACCATGATAAGTCCTTTCGATTGTTGTAAGCTGTGTTGAAGATCACAAACGATATTTTCTTGAGGTGTGTGTGAGCATTGCCTTAAAGGAATTATTTGCGATATCCCACACAAGTCCCCCAGGATACAATAGGAACTTATCAGTTAAGTTGAGGCCACAAAAACTAGCAAGGGAGAAAACTCGAACCTAGGAAAGGAGAAGAGAATGAAAATATAAGAAGATAGACTTTTCTCAGTGTGAAAAACATGTCTAGAAAAGGTCGTATGTATAGAATTGGTTGGGAACCTTATGGCCATTTGGAATTAAAGGGCAATTGATATGGTAATAAATGTTTAAAAATGTTTCATTGAAAGCCACATGTTCCAAATAAGCACTTATTTCAAAATAACTTTTAGAAAGAATTTAAATAAATAAACACTTGATTTGCATGGCCCATTACTGCACGTGCAGGGAGGGAAAATCAGTGGATTTGCACTATGTCAAGCCCACAAGGTCCAAGCTCATGCACGCGAGACTTCCACCCCTTACTAGCCATTTTGAAGGTCCATATCACAAGTTGATATATAAACACTTGACCCAAAGCTATCCTAGGCAATGTGGGACTTTGTCTTTTGAAATACTCTTTCAAAATTTATACAACAATATAACCCTTTATCCTACCCTCAAGGGTAAAACCCAACATATCTACGTCCTCATCTAACGTCTATGGTTACCTCACATCACTCATTTAACATCTAGGCCCACAACTCCACTTATGCCTTATCATAAGAAACATACACACATGCAACATTAACATAGTATCATTAAGGCATACTTAACTTTTACTACATTATTAGTGTCATCTTAACATTACTCTTGTGAGCTAATCTTTAACAATTCCTATGTTCATCCATCCTACATGCATAATATTAAGCTCAATATGGAAAGTCGTCCTTATCACTTATATCCACAACTCGTATTATCCTCTTTCGGCTTGAGGAGCTACATCACACCTTTATAAGGTAGGAAGTGACGAATGTGGTCCTGCCTACCTTTTAAAAAGGTTGTACCCAGTCTTTTAACTTACTTTTATTATAACATGAACATGGCCCGTATTATCCTCCTCCAACCTGAGGAGCTACACCTCACCTTTAGGGGTAGGAAGTATCGGAGGATCCTACCTACCTCTCAAAGATGTTGTTCCCTAGCTTTTATTTTACTTGATTAACCTATTAACATCTTGCCTTCATTTTTTCAACTTATTCTTAGCACTACAATTAACATCACATTACACCAAACACATGAAGTAACAATACTATAGATTAAAACCAATAAAGTAATTTATATGTACTAGGAATTGGTTTGGAAACTCTAAAGAAGGTATTAAGGGTAAGTTAAACATTTTTCCTAATTTAGCTTAGCTAAAAATTTAGCCTAAGCTAAAAATTCTAGCTTGAGCTAAATTCGTGCAAACCCCATTTCATCGAAAACTAGTTTGAGCTCAAAATTCTAGCTTAGCTAAAATTGTGAATTTTTCAACAAATTATCTTCACAAATTTGAGTTTTTGTCCTCATTCATGGCTACCCAAGCATCCAAACACAATACATCACAATGACGCATTATGCTTCCTAACCGATTAATTTACTAAAAAATGTCACCAATCTTGTATAATCATCAAAACCCGAATATCTCCAAGCTTAAGGTTCAAAGGGGAAAAACAATGACTCAAAAGGGATAGGGATGAACAAAGGGAGAAGCATTGACCTCTGGGAACAAATAAAGATGACCTCTAGGAATTGGGTGTTTAGATCTCTTCTCATTGTCCTTCTTCTTTTTCTTCTCTTCTTTCTCCTCCTTATCTCTAACTTTCTTTCTTTATTTTCTCTTTCTCTTTCTAACTCTTCTTTCTCTTTTCTATTTAAATCATGTATGTGGCTTAATGGGTCTCAACACTCCTTGGCCCTTGGCTCCCCATCCGAATCTTATTATCCAATTCGCATCAATTTCTATTCTAAGATAACTATTGTTAATAATGCATATGAATATCCTTCAATCCATTAAATATAAAAGCTATTCCATAAAATATATTTTATTATATTATTTCTAAGGTCCAAATAAATTGGGATGTTACAAAAGATAACAATCCCTTGTCTAAAGTTCCTTAAGTACATGTAGTCAGCCAAAATAACCCAAAATTCTTGACCACATCCTCTATATGCTTATGTAGGACAATTTCAGTCTTAATCTTTCTTCTGTGTGAGACCAATTTCAGTTCACCCTGATCCTACAAGTAGATAATTAATTACCAAATAGGTTCCAATAAAAAAATTAAGTTTCCAATAGTTCAATAAATATTCAATTACAATTAGTAGTTTACCATCCCATCCCATAAGTTCTAAGCCACATGATCCATATGGTAAACATGTTCCATACGCTCCAGCCGCCTCACCATCGTCTGCTCTTTGAGGTGGTGCACGACACCTACAATTAGAAGCAATAGGTTTGACACGATTGTCAAAATCATTATTGACATTTTTTGCTTGTGCCTTCTGATCACAAATATTAAATAAAATACAAAACACATAAAATGTAAAAAAAAAAAAAAAAACACAATTTAAAATAACTTTATATTTATATCAACCCTTGACACCTATTTACATTCTAACCTACTAAAAACTACTTATACAAACACAAAAATGACTACAACACTAACTTCAAAAAATCCCTAACCTCACTACTAACAATTAAACCCCCATGCCCACATAATAACAAAATTATTTGTTGCAATACAACTCTCTTCATTCAAACTTAAATAACATAGATCAGTTGTTGATAATAAAAATGATCCAGGAAACATGTTCTGGAATGCATGTATATGTCTTTCGGAATTGGTATTCTGGAAATAAATTCCAGGATAGGAATTCCGAAAGATCACAACATTTCCGTAAATGTTCCATAATATGTTATGATCTTCCATAATGCCCATTCAAGAATTTATTTCCGGCGCCCAACGAACAGAAGAATCCCATCTCCAGGTCCGGGACAGCCAAATGCGATAACCATCACCATGAAAACGAAAAGAAAGGCTAAACTTACCTTCGCCGACGTCGCTGGCTACCTTCGATGGGTGCTTAGGAGAAACTTCGCCGGTTGGGTTTCCAGCTTAGTCATAACCCATGAAGGACAATTTTGTCCACTCACTAAATATAAGGGGGTACAGGGAGTGTAGAAAGTAAAAGCCCAGAACTCAACCTAAATTCCTAATCAGAAATTCAGAACACAAACACCATCGCGGTTTCAGTCGCACATCGTTGGCGATCGTCGTCCTGCCGCCGCCGTTGCGCCACCGTGCCCACTGGTTTAGGCCTTTTGCGTCTCTCGTAAGTTGTTTGTCATCAATTGAGCCTAAAACACTTCTTTTCTGAAGGTTAGTTTGTTTCTGCTCTGCATATCTCAGTCATGCACGACATTTCACCAACCTGGCAAATAACTAATAAGTAAATTGAACTAAGAATTAATATTTGTTAATATGAATTTCATCGGGTAATTTTTCTCAAATTAACCGCACTTTTCTTGCTTCCAGTTGCCATTGCTTGTAACCATTTTTGTGTCATTATTATTCTAATTGGGACATAAAATGTATTTATAGTTTGATACGTCATGTTGAAAACGTAATTAGTCTAATTTGGTCCTAAATAGTTGAGGTACATCATATATTTTCAAATGCCCAATCAAATCAACATGTTTAGTGCTGAATTTGACTTTGGTGTGCTATTTGTGTTGTTTATTATCCTGTAAAATTATGATTGGAATCTGCATATTATGATAACTCAAAAGCTCACTTTCTAGTGCTTCTAATGAAGAGATTTCATTTGATTTGTATCTAAGAAAGAAATTCTTAAGAGGAAAAGTACATCAGCCTCTGCCGTGCACGTGAATTAATCATTTCTATTACATGCAGAGAGAATGGGATTTGCAGGAGCCCTAAGAAACATTGTTCGCCCTCTTTCAGTTGCATCATCTAGAGCTTTAATGCCTCGGATCTCCACCAATGCTTTGATGGCACCATTTTGTCCTGCTTTTCCATCTCCCTGCAAACCTCAATGGCTTCATCCCCTTTGGAATCACTTCCACAGCTTGACAGACACTCGCTTCCCCAAGAGACGACCCTCAGAAAAACCTCGTCGAAAGAGAGCCAGCTTGAGACCCTTTGGTGCGTCCGTTTTTGTGCTTTTAATTTTGAAACTGATCTCTATGTGAAATGCTTTATTTGGTTCAGGGCCTTATGCTTGGGTTCAATATACACCTGGCCAACCCATACTTCCAAATAAGCCTAATGAAGAGTGTCAAAAGGAGAAATGAGAAGAAACGCATGGGGCAACGCTGTGCCTTTATATTGGTGCGCTCTCCCTTTACCCTGTACACATTGAATTTTTGAGGATTTATGAGTGTTGAGTGTGTTTTCTGAGAGGAAAATTCATTTTACTTGCTGATTGTGTGAGAAATGGATGGTGGTTACAAAATGAATAGTTATTTTGAATTAGTTTCATGTTAAAAGACCTAGTGGATATGGCTGTTGTTGTTATGAGAGTCATCTTATTTAATGGTGAAGAGGAGGGCAAAAAATATGTAGTCTCAATATTCAATTATAAGTTGGATGGGATTTCTATCCACTTAATTTTTAAATGTCTGTGTTAGAACTTTGTGAATCTTGTCCATGAGGGGAACATAATCTTTCTACCAGTATAATTAGGTTAATGAGTTTTGAACAATAGTGTTCGCTTTTGGTTCAGAGTAGTTTACAGTGAAAATTTGGATGTTGTATTTATTGTTCACTTGTTTGGCATCGGCACTTTGCTTTTCTAGATTGATAATATTACATCATGAACTAATTTTGGTTCTTTAGTTGCTTTCTCATGGAGTTAACAATTTTGTGCCTACCAAAAAAACTAGCTTGAATTATGTCTAATGATTGCTTTGCTGTTATTGTCTCTAAATTTGCAGCCAAAATGAAAGCAAATAATTTTGAGCAATAGATAGGATCTAGTAATCCGTCGCAGAAGCTCTAGTGAGTGCATGTGCATGCATTAACTCTTGCCTTTGAAAGCATCTGCCTTCTTTTTTTATTCACTGACAGCACATTTTTTTACTATATCCCTTTAGTTTCTTCTGAGGGCTTCATTTTATCATTTATTTATGTAGCCTTCATGACCATTGGATATGAAACTGATAGGAATAGCAGTTAGTGGCAGCTGTTAGGTGTAATTTAGTTAGTCTAACTAACTGTTAGTACTAAACTGAGAGGGGCAGTAGTTATAAATAGGAAGTGGGTAACAGCGAATTCCAGTATTTCAAGTTGATAGGGATATTTAGAGAGAAAAAGGGAAAGAAAGAAGATAGAGAGAAGATACTTCAATATTCATTACCCTTCATTACTGCATACTTTCCTTATAAGTTTGATAACCTAATGGGCTTACCAGCCTTTGCAATAACCCTACGGGCCTATTGGCCATTTACAATATCCATATTACTTAATTAAGAAAACCAGAAAACTAATTAGTTTCATAATCTGCCAGATACTTGGGCTGCTTGCGGACTCTAGTGGACTTCCCTATTTCATGGGCTGTAGCTACTATATGGTCCGTTACAATACCCACTGGTTCAAAAGTATCCTCGTCCTCGAGGATAAGGGGTTGATGTGGACCAATCGGCTGGGGTGATTGGTGTGTCGGTCCAATTAAAATTGAAGGTGGAGAGATTGGAGCAATTGGAGACAGCTGGGTGGGTGGATTGGTAGGACCAAGGTTTTGACTTGGGACATGTGAAAGTGGCAGTGGGTGTTTAATGAGTTGTGGGAAGCACACAGCATTAACATCCGTGTTGTTTGAAGTTGTAACCCCCAAAGATGTTCCTAGCGAAATTTGCGCTGGCTGCATGGAGGTCATGGCGATGACATCAGAGTGGTCAAGTGTGGAATTTGCGCTGGCTGCATGGAGGTCATGTGGTGCCCCTTTTATCACCGATTCGTCCTCCCAAGTGCTATTGTCCGGCGGCAGCCCCTGCCACTGAATCAAGACTTGGGAGACCCTTGTGCCTTTGCACCAGATCTCGCGGGAACCGACTATGGCTGCCGGAGTATGAGCCAAAGGATGATCCTGGCGACTAGTGGGTAGAGAGTGGATTTGGTACTGAAGGTCCGATTTAAAAGGGCGCAAGAGAGAGACATGGAAGACCGGGTGGATTCGAGCCAAAGGAGGAAGCTTTAGACGATATGCCACTGGGCCAACTCTCTCCAGGACTTCAAACGGTCCATAAAACCTCAAGGCCAGTTTTTGAGAAGACCTACGATGCACAGATAGCTGCCGGTAGGGCTGTAGTCTGAGCAAAACATGCTCTCCCATGGTAAAAGTTTTGTCCTTTCGTTTCTTATCAGCTTGATTTTTCATGTGGATTTGAGCTTTTAATAAGTTTTCTCTCACTGTGGTGAGGAGGGCAGTGCGAGATGTGAGAGTTGCGTCAACGGCATCATTGGAAGATGACCCGAGGGTGTAAGCCAGCAGAGAAGGTGGTGGGTGACCAAAAGTGATCTGATATGGAGTCATGCCAGTGGAGCTATTGAAGGATGTATTATGGTGATATTCTGCCCAAGCCAAGTAACGTGACCCCGACGAAGGATTGTCGAAGGTAAAAGCTCTTAAGAACTGTTCCACACAACGATTTACACGTTCAGTTTGGCCATCGGATTGAGGGTGATAAGCCGAACTAAAACGTAAAGTGGTGCCTTGTAGGGTGATTAGAGTGGTCCAAAAGTTGCTCAAAAACAGAGGATCCCTGTCCAAAATGATAGAGTGCGGAAGACCATGTATTTTTCCAACCGACTCCCAGAAAACATTAGCAATCTTTGTGGCCGTATAGCGTGGTGGTAGAGCTGAAAAATGGGCACCTTTCGAGAAACGATCTACAATCACCAGAATCACTGTATACCCGTGTGAAAGGGGTAGGTGAGTAATAAAGTCCATACTAAGATCCGTCCATGATTCTGTGGGGGGTTTAATTGGAGTGAGCAAACCAAATGGAGCATGGTTGGGAGGTTTAATTTTCTGACAAATTTCACATTTGGCTACATAATCGCGTACAGATTTACGCATCCCTTTCCAGGTAAAATTACTGGAGATGCGTTCCAAGGTGCCTGTGAAGCCCGAGTGACCCCCCTGGACTGAAGTGTGGAGATCTTGTAGCAGCAAGGGAATGATGGTGGACTGTTTTGGGAGAAAAACTTTATTCCGGCAGAAAAGTAACCCATCGCGAGACTTCCATTCAGGCCATTTAGCCGGTTCAGTTTGTAATTCTTGTAAAAGTAATGCTTGTAATCAGTAGTAGGTCCACTAAAAGCAGCAAATAGGGGTTTCGTAGTGTCGGAAACCCCCTCGGGATGCCTGGACAAGGCGCCGCCACAACGTTGGCTTTCCCAGACTTGTATGTAATCACATAATTGAACCCTAACAGCTTTGAAAGGAAAGCTTGTTGTTCAGGTGTTTGCACAACCTGATTCATAAGGTTGTGTAAGCTCTTATGGTCGGTACGAATTGTGAAGGGAACCCCCAACAAGTACTGCCTCCACTTTGCCACCGCAGAGGTGATGGCAAACATTTCCCTGATATAGGTAGACTTATTGCGCATGGATAGTGCTAATTTCCGGCTATAGAAAGCAACAAGATGGTTATTTTGTAAAAGCTCCTATACTGAAACCAGAAGCGTCGGTTTCCACAATTAAGGGTTCATTGAAGTTCGGCAGAGCTAAAATTGGTGTGTTGATCAAGGACTCCTTAAGCTTGAGGAAAGCCTCCTCTGCCACGGAAGACCACACAAATCCATCTTTAGTGAGCAAATCGGTTAGTGGGGCTGCAATAGAGGAATAATGGCGAATGAATCGACGATAGTAACCAGAGAGGCCCAAGAAGACGCGAACTTGAGTAGCAGAAGTGGGAATGGGCCACTTGAGAACTGCCTTTGTTTTGCTTGGGTCAGGAGCCACACCTTGGCCCGAGATAATGTGCCCCAAGAATTGAATGGAAGCTTGAGCGAACAAGCATTTGGAGAGCTTGGCATATAAGGAATGTGTTCGTAAAGTAGTCAAAACGCTATGCAAATGGTCAAGATGTTCCTGGACACAAGAACTATAGACTAAAATGTCATTAAAATAAATCACAACAAATTTACGCAAAATTTTAGAGAAGACCTGATTCATTGTAGCCTGGAAAGTCGAGTGGGCTTTCGACAATCCGAATGGCATAACAATGAACTCAAAGTGACCGTGGTGAGTATGGAAAGCGGTCTTGTGAACATCTGTTGGTTGCATTTTAATCTGGTGATAACCAGATTGGAGATCGAATTTGGAAAAGATAGTTGCACCGTGGAGTTCATCCATTAACTCATCTATAGTAGGTATAGGGAACATGTCGCGCACTGTCACAACATTTAGGGCACGATAATCACCACAAAAGCGCCATGTCCCATCCTTTTTCTTGACCAATAGTAACGGGGAGCTAAAAGCAGACTGACTGGGGTGAATTACACCATTCTGCAGCATTTCAGATACTAATCTCTCAATCTCATTCTTCTGAAAATGGGGGTACCTGTAGGGTCAAACTTGCACAGGTTTAGTGTTAGGAATGAGTGGAATCTGGTGATTGTTGGGTCTATCAGGGGGTAAAGAGGTAGGAGTTGCAAAAACCCCCTGAAATTGATCCAATAAGCACTGAACTTCTAGACAATTGGCCGTTGTTTGGGAAGAGGGCACCGTAGAGGGAACACTAGTGTCCTTAGTGAGACACGAGACAAGAATCCAACAATTGTTGGACCACCATTTTATGTAACTAGGATGGTGTAATAAGTGAAGCAGCAATGCGGTGATCTTCTTGCAAAACCACCTTCTTACCTTGATGAACAAATTCCATGGACATCTTGTGGTAGTCTGTCATAATGGAGCCCAACGTAGCCAACCATTGTACCCCTAGAACCATGTCTGCCCCCTGAAGCTCGAGAACAAAGACATCCAATGAAAACTTGTGATTTTGAATATCTACTGGAATCGAACGACACATTGCTGAACAGGTAAGAGAATCACCATTCCCCACTTGCACCATAAATGGAGCAATAGACAGCAAGGTTAATTGTAAATGAGCGGCCACTCTATGAGTAAGGAAGTTGTGAGTACTCCCACCGTCAATTAGAATTTGGATATAATGCCCAAAGACAGCTCCTGTGATACGAAAGGATTTGGAAGAGTACGTTCCAAAAAGTGCATTAAAACTGATCTTTGGAGTGTCGACTTGTTCCTCCACTAACGGCTCATTGTCCTCGGTGATACACACAGGGTCAGGAGGGTCATCCTCCTTTGTACCCTCTAAATATAATAGTGAAGGACGGGTTTTACATCTCTGCCTGTGATAAACGACGAATGGGAATTGCTGGGATAGGTTTTGGTTGTTGTGTGGTGGGAAGGGATAGTTGCTGGGAGGGTTTGGTGGAAAACAATTGTGAAAACAATAGGAATACCCACAATAACCAAGAGGGAGGGTGAATTGGTTTAAACTTGGTCTTTTAAAATTATTTATAAAATCAGAGTCAAAGGATCTTAATCACTTTCAAACCAAGAATGCTTACAATCAATCAAATTACTTAACACAAGAAATCAATAGCTCATAACAGAACTTGTTGAGTAATGATAATAACACTAAGAACAGATGATCAAGATTACTTGAAGAAATAGAGATAAAAAAAATCAACACAAGTAATTTATACTGTTCACTTCTCAAGAGAAGCTACATCCAGTTTCTTCTAATCAACACTAGATTAGAGTTTCACTATTATAAAATTCTGTTCTTACAAGCTTTACAACAATCCTTCTTTATCAACCCTAGATAAAAAATAGAAATCTAAAATCCTATTAGACTCCTAATGATCAAGAACAAGAGAACACTACTCTGTTCTTCCCTAGAGAACACTACTCTAGAACAAGCTTCAAAGAATCCTTTACAATAGCATCAAATAACAGAAATTACAAAAACAAAATTACACTCAAAGATTATGGAAAGAAACAACCTGATAATTCAATGAATATGAATGCATGAGTTACTAATCAAGGTTGAATGCAGAAACAGATTTTTAGAACATGCTCTCCATTACTCTTTTGAAATCTCTTGCCCAATAATTCATTTAATACCCATGAGGATTAAAGAGCGGGACAAGAAGTAAGTAAACCCAGAAAATCACTTTAGAACTTTGTGAAGGCTTATGTGTATTCAGAAATTTCGAAGTATTCAAGTTAAGTATCAAGCTAATCCTTCCTTCTATTTATAACAGATTTTTATAACAACTTGTAATCGATTACACGCGCCCAATAATCGATTAAAACGAGCCATGTAATCGATTAAATTACCACTTAATTGATTAAAGTGTTCAAGGCTGAATTATGGGTTTCACAACAAACAAGATAATCGATTAAACCAAGTTGTAATTGATTAAAACAGTTAAGTTTTGTATCTAAGCCTCTTGTGTAATCGATTACAATATTTGGTAATCGATTAAGGCAGTGAAGCAAACTTTTCTCAAATAGCCTATGTAATCGATTACGAATAATGATAATCGATTAAATTAGTGAAAACATGATTTTCAAGATAGCTTGTATAATCGATTACTGTAAATGGTAATCGATTAAAGCAGCAATGTACTACTTTTGATTTACACTATGTAATCAATTACAAAAAATGTGTAATCGATTAATATATTCATTAAAGCTTCTCCAGTTTTAAACACGAATCAAATAATCGATTAATCCGTGATGTAATCGATTAAAATGTTCATCAAAGTTTTTCCAGTTTTAAACATGAACTAAATAATCGATTAATCTGCTGGGTAATCGATTAAAACAGTGAAATTACATTTTTCCAAAAACATTACCCATTTAGTTCTTTTTCGAAATAGCTTTGATTCTTTGATGAAAACACTTAAGCATGTAAATGATTATATGCATGCAAATGCAAGGATCAACAGATTTGCTTCTTATACACTTCAATTTGGATTTCAATCTTCAAGGCATGTGAAAAGCTCAAAACATTTTTCTAAGTCAAAAGCTTCATTCTTCTTGTTGCTCTCCCTATATCCAACAGATTGGGGTGGAAAGGCTGTTTGTTGTACTGCAGTGGTTTGTTTGGAGGCCCAAGGCCTAAAGGGCCTATCATCAGAGAATTGATCTTCAAACACCTTGGCCAAGGCTAAAGCCTCATGCCAATCACCTGGTCGCTGAGTGAGCACTGATCGATGTATGCGTGGTTTAAGCCCCGAAATGAATAAGCCACGTTTCATAGTGGAAGAAAGACCAGGAATCTTGGTGGCTAACGCCTCAAAGGTGGATTGGTAATCAGTCACTAAACCTTCTTGTTGTAACTTCGCAAGGGTACCGATTGGGTCATCAAATTCTGAAGGACCAAACCTCCTTTGTAATGCTGTAACAAAAGAAGCCCAGGTTGGAAGTAAACCTTCCTCACTAAGACCCCGAAACCAACAAGCTGCTGGGTCATCTAAGTGAAAGGAGACAATCAACAAACATTCCTCATCTCCAATTTGATAGTATTGAGAATATTTATCCATAGCAAATAACCAGGAAGTGGAGTCACCAGAAGCAAATCTGGGAAACAACAGCTTAAAAGGACGATTATTACTCTGAGTTGGAGTGGTTGTGGCAGAACGGTAACCTGGACCAGGACCTAAAAGGCTAGACGGTGGTTGTCCTTCCTAAATTTGTTGAAGCGCCAACTGGATCTGCGATTGAGACTCGAGGAAACGCTGATTAGACTCTTGAAGGTCTAAAAATTGTTGTTCCCGTACAAGCTCAGCAGCACGAAATTGCTGTTCCAAGAGATCTAATCGGTGAGTTTGTTGCTCTACATTGTCCAGTCGTTGGACGATGTCTTTAAGGCGAGTATTCTCAGCCATGAAATGGAAGGTGGAGTAAGCAATGAAAGCACCAAAATGTAACAGTGAATTCCAGTATTTCAAGTTGATAGGGATATTTAGAGAGAAAAAGGGAAAGAAAGAAGATAGAGAGAAGATACTTCAATATTCATTACCCTTCATTACTGCATACTTTCCTTATAAGTTTGATAACCTAATGGGCTTACCAGCCTTTGCAATAACCCTATGGGCCTATTGGCCATTTGCAATATCCATATTACGTAATTAAGAAAACCAGAACACTAATTAGTTTCATAATCTGCCAGCTACTTGGGCTGCTTGCGAACTCTAGTGGACTTCCCTATTTCATGGGCTGTAGCTACTATACGGTCCGTTACAGTGGCTGAGGAAAAGGTAGCTGGTAGCTCTGTAAGGAGGTGGTGATTTTCCTCGAATAATCACAAAGTGTAACAGCAGGAGCTAGTCTCCTAGATTCAATAAAAGATTCATTCTTTTCCTTCTTTCTTTCTAAATTTGGTCCAGTTCCTATCAGAAACATACTACTAGATGTAGCTAGGGTAGATTTGGTGGCAAGTTTATTCGCTATTGAATGTCAAAAGTATTCCATAGACAAGATCATAGCCATAATAAACGAGGAATTTATTGGTATTAGAATATTAGATCATTATGTGGTTATTCATTCTTTGACAATAACTGGAATTTATTGGCATTCTGTGACAAATAATTGACTATCAAGTGTCAATCAAAGTAAGATAGGTTGTTTTACAACTTGAAAATTTGTCAAGGCTAAATGGAGTTAGTTATGACCATTTTTTATCTGTCAGGAGGTTAGAGTGATTTTCTTATAACTTAACAAAATACATGTGCTATGTTTGAATTGATATTTTGCTTTGTAAACTAAACGTGTTTCTATGGTATGGTATCAGTCCAAATATCTCCTATTGGAGTAAATGTTCATTGTGGACTGTTGCATACAGGCTGAAAAGAAGAAAAGGAAGGCTCAGCTGCAAGAAGCTAATCGGAAGAAAAATATTCAGAGGGTAGAACGTAAAATGGCTGCAGTTGCAAGGGAAAGAGAGTGGGCAGAAAGACTGGCTGAGTTGCAGCGACTTGAGGAAGAGAAGAAAAAATCTATGGCTTGAATTTGGTTATACCGGTTTTGAACTCTCTAAACACTGTTGCTTTATTTTAAAAATGTTCTATGGCTTCTGAAACATGGAAGTTTGAAACTCCCCCTTACTTTCCAAATTCCCTCCCCTGCCTGGTGAGAGTAATGCTGAATGCTGACCCTTTTTTCTATCTTGAAAGAAATAATAGACCGTCTGTCATTAGATCACTCTGCATTACATGGGAGGGAGATTTGTGTTCACCACAATTGTGGGTTTGGATCCATCTGATAGAGGTCCAACATTGGAAGGAAAGGAAAGGGTTAATTGGGCTCTGATACTATGAGAAACCATTAAGGGAGTTGGGAAGAATCATGAGAAGGAGCCACCATAATAGAGTGGTTTCGTTGTGATCAACAGCAATATGTGGAGTGAATTCTTTCCTAGTTTTTGATTCTGTTGTTCAAGTTCTATTTAACTACTCGTCGTGGAACTTCCTTTGTTATTGTTTATTAGGATCACCCCTCTGTAGGGATGATATTCATTTAATGAATTACAAACTTTTTATTTTCATTGATATTCATTTAATCATAATTTCCAACCTAAATTTATCACGTAATTAATATAATTTTTGACTTTAAATATATCAAATTAAAGGTGTATTTCGTTATAGATACATACCGTGAGTCAGTGACAAAAACTAAAGATGATATCGCACGTGATATTGTACTTAGTTATTTTTCTTTTCCCAAAACATTTATATATATTCGTATCTTTGACATTCCTCCCAATGGTACAAAAGGAAATATTTATTTAAATTCTTAGCTCTTAATTTTCAAAGTTTATGGATTTTTTTATGAATACAGAAATAATTAGTAGATACATACATTTTAAATGACACATTTTTTATTTTTGTTTTAGTCATATAAGATTATTACGAAGTTTTTCCTTTTAATATTTAATGTAATTGTATATTTAAAAATTGTTAAAGTAAAATAACTCCATCCTAATTAATCTACATGTTTTTTTTGTTTGGTTTATTCGAAGAATATTTTTATGTCAAACTAATTTTTTCAAGGCGTAGAAATCATAATTCATCAAAATGAATTTTGTTTCTTTCAACAAAATTCTTCTTCATTTGTATGGTCAGAAATCAAACATTTCTCCATAACATTTAAAAAAAAAAAATTAACTATCAGATGTGTTGGAATATATTAGTAATTATCCCGGTTTTTTCCCAGTTGGTAGTTTCAACTACATGGATTAAAAGACACTTATGTTTTATTGTCAATCAATTATCACGTATGTTGACAAACCAAAAATAAAATCGTGTCAAAAGGATAAAAAGACATTTCTGTTTTTAGTATTTGTGGTAAGCTGCAATTAAGAGGTTTGTGTCTATTATATTTCTAGAATTGGAAAGACAAGATTGCAAGAAATCATCCGACAATATCAACAATTATCCTCTACTTGATAGTGTGGAAAGTGAGCCTTTATCATTCTCCCTATGTCTTATTTGTGGCTCAAATCAAGAGCTGTATCAACATGCAAGAATTAAACAATTAACATTTGACCCAACCTTGAAATGTATAAAAGGCAGTACCCAGTTTAAAATGGCAGTGAAATAAGACAATGCCTATTAATTTATCGAGAATGTTCAATCCATCAATCCTATCAAATAAGCATAAATTTATCAACTATGTCTAACAGCATATCAATCCTATCAAATAAGCATAAATTTATCAACTATCTCTAACAACTTATCAATCCTTAAAATAGAAGGTAATTAGAGCATCTCTAATGGGAGATGCTTAGCGGGGTTCTTAGCCTAAGCAATGGTTTCTTCCAAGTTCTTCCGCGTTGGAGCAAATGACGTGGCGGAACAATTTCGTCAAAAAATGGAGAGTGTTCCTTATATAAGGAATTGAAACTTACGAATAAAATACTATTCTTCTCATCAACTACCCGTAAAAAAAAAAGAGGGAAAATACCAAACCGGAAGTCGCGCGCATGAGGAAGAGGCTGCGACGGTGGTGCCGCTCGGAAGAAGCCGCGCATGGAGGAAGAGGTCGATGCGCCGCACGAGGTGGACGCCGCGCACATGGAGGAAGAGACCGGCATGACGAAGACAGAAGAAGAGGCCGCGCGCATGGGGTGGTGCTGATGGAGCTTCTAACGGGGAGCGCCGGCACGACGGAGAAGGTGGTTTGGGTGAGGGAAGGTCACGCGGTGAGCGGAGAAGCACAGGATGAAAAAGCACAAAAAAAAGAGAAAGAAGGAACCAAAGCTCTGGAATGGAAAAAGAAGAGAAAGAAGCACAAAAAGAAAAAAGAGAAAGTGGAAGACAGAGAGTGGAGGGTGGAGAATGACGTAGGGAAGAAGGGTCTGGAAGGGTAGGGAGTTTTAAATTGAAGGGTTAAAATTTTTTATACATAAAGCATAAATCCCAATTGAGATAAGAAGTAAAAATAAAATATTGAAGGATTAAAATAAACATAAATCTCAATTAATTGAGAACAGAATATATAAAAAAAATTAATATATATTTTATTTTTCTTCAATTATTCATAATATATTTTTTATTTGTATATATAAAAATAAAAAATATCAAGTTCTATTAAAAAAAATTAAATATGTGGATTTTTTTGGGTTTCTTGTGGTTTCTTGCATTGGAGCAAAATATTGGGTGAGTTTCTTAGAAGTGACATGGCACTGTGGGGACCATAAAATGTACTGCGGGGACCACAAAAAATTGCTTAAGAAACCCATTGAAGATGCTTGCATTAGAGATGCTCTTACAAATCAGTCCATCATTCAGTTACACTTGTTTCAGTTTTACATATTCTACTCAGGAGTTTCGTAGGGAGAAAAATAAAAAGTACTATACTGTGTAAGGTTACCAAGATACAATAATTGTCACCAGTCATCAGCATTTTCAAATATGCAATCAATGATAAGGAAAAGGGTAAATTACACTTTCTCCCTCGAATGATGTTCAAATTTCATTGATTTTCCCGCTATCTCCCCTTAAAGATGAAAATGTGCTACTCTTCGATAAATTTAAATGTAAATGAACCTTTCAAGAGCAAATTTCTTCTATCTGCAATCAGAGAGTTGGATGGTAGTAGTTTCCTTTAAAGTAGGAGTGAGGTAGTTCACAAGGTTCTGAGTCAAGTCTGAAACAGATCACCTGTCACTATTTTTCTTCCTCTCAAATTTCTGCATGAAAACTTTGGATTAACCTATTAACTTCAAGTTCCTACTGTAGGAATTATTGGATTTATGCGGAAACGATTTAAGAACCTAGTATATTGGTATGCTTATCGAATCATCATTGTTTCATAAACACACAAGGAATATTACCTCTCAGAGTACTGATCTTTGATGATCTCTGATGCCTTAGAATTCTTGCATCACTGCACAATTGATCTCCTTGTAGTCTGTTGATGGCAGACCTTCCAGACTATCTCTCAAGGGGAAAAGGGATAGTGTGTGGTCACTTTCTCGCTATCAAGAGATGACCTTGCCTTAGCCTATGTGACTGTCCTCTCTCTTTAGAGAGGGTTAAGTGTAGTGTATATATATGGGTTTTTAGAAAATTTAACCCTTAGGTGTTAATGGGCTCTAGGTTTCTTGGACTCTTTTTACACACTAGGCCCTATTGGGCTTTAGTGAAAGAGCAAAAATCCAACAATCTCCCACTTGCTCTTGAGTACAAACTTGACCCTAAAGCCCAAGACCATGTAACTCACTAGTCATCATCAAATGAAATTTCCCATCCCTTATCCTGAGCTAGCCTGGGGATCTACCAGCTGTTATTAATCAAGGCTCCTGATAATCAACAAATGATTATCTAATTCGGTGCTATTCCACTAAAAGCCCAAACTTGAATTCCAAGATTAATAACATTTATAACATGTATATGCATCACCCCTTTGTAGAATGTCTATAATTGATTGATAAGTTTTCTATTACCCAATCAATTATTTATTCCCTTGACTATGATAGTTTCTCTAATGGATTACATGTATTGGCCAGTGTCTTCAATATCCAAGTAACGAAACATATCAAGGGGACATTTCCTACAAATTTCATATTGTTTATCTCATAAATACCGATAGTCGAATAATCTTACTCCCAAAATACCGAGTTATTGGCCGTTAATAGATCGCACCTCACCCGTTGGTAAATCAAAGAATGAAAACTATTTGATTACCTATTTAAAATAAACTCAGAATTAAAAGCAATCTTATAACTATTGTTATCTGGAGATTTGATACCTTATGACAGAAAAACATCCTTAATCAAATCTTTCCTTGATCCTTTCAATGTAAACGTTAATTCACACCAATATTTTACAATGATTCAGACAAAATCATTTCATAAAATATTACAGCCTAAATAAAGTGTCCAACTTTATTTAATAACTGTGAATTTGTTCATCAATTATGAGAACCTATGATCATGTCCTCCATGAACGTATCCATATGATCATATACTACACAATTGATCCAGACCTTGGTGTTTGTAAATAGTGTGCAAAATAAATGAATAATACCTCATTTAAAACTTTCAGAAAAAAATACAATGTCATAATGTCTTGCACAAAAGGCACAAAAATAACAAAAAACAAGCTCCTAAAGCTACAGCAAATCCGGAATCCTCCTAAGACCCATAAATGTAACATGCCTCTCGAACACGCGTTTAGGCAAACTCTTTGTAAAAGGGTCAGCAAGGTTTTCTTCCGATGCTATCTTGGTTACCACTGTGTCTCATCTTTCAATGATGTCTCGGATCAAGTGGTACTTCCTCTCTATGTTTTTTTGCCTTTTGTGACACCATGGTTCCTTGGATTGTGCTACTGCCCCACTATTATCACAATAAACTGTGCTAGGACGGCTAGCACCTAGTATCACCTGAAGATCCATAAAGAACTTCTTTAACTATGGGCTTCCTTTGCAGCTTCTGATGCTGCAACATACTCAGCCTCAGTGGTAGAGTCAGCCACACATGACTGTTTGATACTTCTCCAATAGATGGCCCACCATAAAGAGTGAACACATAGCCTGAAGTTGATTTTCTTGAGTCAATGTCTCCTTGGAAATCTGAGTCTGTGTAACCGACGGTTTCAAGACTCCCACTTGAATAGACCGACATATTATCTCTCGTTATTCGAAGATACTTAAGTATATGTTTAACTGCTATCCAGTGTTCCTCTCTAGGATTAGATTGGTACATGCTTACTACTCCCACTGCATAGAAGATATCTGGTCTGGTGCACATCATAGCATACATAAGGCTACCTACTGCTGAAGAGTAAGGTATCCTACTCATCGTTCTCTCTGCTCAGGAGTTTTAGGAGAATGCTCCTTGGAGAGATGAATCCCATGCCTGAAGGGTAAAATTCCCCTCTTGGAATTCTCCATGCTGAACCTGACAATTATTTTGTTGATGTAATTAGCCTGGGATAATGCCAATACCCTATTCTTCCGGTCTCGTAAGAGTTTAATACCAAGAATATAATTGGCTTCTCCTAGGTCCTTCATATCAAAATGCTTACTCAGCCAGGTCTTTATGCCCGATAATACCTTCATGTCATTACCAATAACGAGTATATCATCTACATAAAGCACCAGAAAAGATACTGCTTCCCCTTGGATCATTTTGTACACACACGGCTCATTAGGACTTTTCTCAAAACCATAAGACTCAATGGCTTGATTAAACCTGATGTTCCATGATCTGGACGCTTGCTTAAGTCCATAAATGGACCTTTGCAACTTGCATACCATGTTTTCTTGCCCTTTGGCTATGAACCCTTTTGGTTGCTGCATATAGATATCATCTTCCAAATTTCTGTTTAGAAAAGCGGTTTTGACGTCTATTTGCCAAATCTCATAATCAAGATTTGTTGCAACAGCTAAGAGAATCTGGATGGACTTGAGCATGGCAACCGACGAAAAGGTTTCTTCATAATCCACACCTTTTATTTGGGTGTACCCTTTCGCCACCAATCTAGCTTTGAAGGTTTCAACCTTCCTGTCCGATCCTTTCTTTCTTTTGTAGATCCACTTACAGCCAATGGGTCTTACCCCTTTTGGTGCATCTACAATAGACCAAACTAAGTTGGAATACAAAGAATTCATTTCACGATTCATAGCCTCAAGCCATTCCTGAGTATCAACATCTCCTAGTGCCTCATCATAACTTGTGGGATCATCATCTTCTTCAATGATGACATCCTGATATGATTTGCCTAACAAGAGAAATCTTGTAGGTTTACGAATCAATCTCCCACTACGACTTTGCCGCACTTGTTGTTGTGCATCTACAGGACGATTCAAATTAGGTGTCCTTGAAGAAGATAATTGTGAAACTATCCACTCTTTGGTCAGGTAAGACCTGAACTCTCTAGATAGGTATTCACCCCCTCAGTCAGACCGAAGAGTCTTAATTTGAACACCAAGATGTTTTTCTGCCTCAGCCTTGAACTCTTGGAATATTCCAAAAGCTTCAGACTTGTGACGCATCAGGTACACATGTCCAAATCTAGATTAATCATCAGTAAATGTGATGAAATACCTGGACATTTATTGGTCCACACACATCAGTATGTACCAATTCCAGCTGAAGTGTGGCACGATTTCCCTTGGCCTTGAAAGATCTTTTAGTCATTTTACCCTCTAAACAAGATTCACAAACTGGTATCGGTTCAAAGTTCAAGGATTTTAAAATCCCAGTATTGACCAAACCTTGTATCCTATTAGAGTTAATATGACCCAATCTCAAATTCCAAAGATAAGTTTCATTGGAAACTTTTCTTTTCTTTGATGAATGAACATGTTCAACATCCCCTAATTCAACATGATTAATTTCACAGGGCACAGGACTAAGGAAATAAAGACCATTAATTATTTCACCAGAACAAATAAAAGAAGATGAACTTCTTATTGAAAGTGAACTGTCAAACCATGTTTAATCAAACAACTAACAGAAATTAAATTCCTCTAAAAATCCGGAATAAATAAACAGTCTTGTAAAACCAAAGTTCTGTAATTATCAAAAGATAAAATAATTTGTCCCACTGCTAGTGCAGACACAAGTTTCTCATTTCCAAGCTTCAAAATTCTTTGTCCTTCACTTAAAGGCAAACTATGTTTGAACCACTGCAAAGAGTAGCAAACATGGTTAGTGGCTCCTGAATCAATGATCCATTTATCATTGCAATTATCCACTAAACAAGCTTCAATCACACGTAAATTACCCATACCTGGTTGATTCATACGTGGGCAATTTTTCTTCCAATGCCTATTTTTTCGGCACTTGAAGCACTTGCCTTTTGGCTGCTTCATTGCAACTGGTTTGACAACTGGAATACCTGATTTCTTCTTTTTGTTCTTGTTCCTTCACTTGGGTTTCCCCTTAGGTTTCACAGAACTCACCACAAAAAGGGCACTTCCCTACTTGACTTGAGACTGTTCAGTACTCTCAAGCTCGTGCATCAGCTGAGTAAGGTCAAGATTTATCTTATTCATATTATAATTCATCTTGAACTGATTGAAGTATTTATGCAGTGATTGCAAGAGAAGGTCAACTTTTACTTCTTGTTCAAATCTGACCCCATGGTCTTCAACCTTTTTGAAGTTTGTTATCATCGCCAAACAATGATCTTGCACACATCCTCCAGACATAACTGTCTTAGTGACTGTATTCAGCTCATTCTGCCTAGCAGAGCTGCTAGACATAGCAAACATACCATCAAGAGTCTGGAGCATCATTGGTCCACTCTCAATCATGTTCACTTTCTCCTGAAGGTGACTGGCGAGAGTGGTTAAAATATAGCAGTGAACTGCCACATTTGCCTTCTCCCATCTTTCCTTCTCCTGTTGAAAATGTGTCTTTGTTGCCTCAGGCACATCCTCAGTGGGCTGTGCTGGCATAGGGATAGTCAGAACAAAATTGAGCTTTTCATATTGAAAAACAATATCTAAATTGGTTTTCCATTGTAGTTTGTACCATCCATAGGTTTTTGGCTGAAGATAATAGCTAAAGAATTGAATGAAGACATTTTTCTGAAAAACAAGCACACTAATTATAAACAAGAATAACCACAAACAAATATAGCGTTAGTAGATTCTAATAACTACTACTCGTTTATAGTTCAACAATCTATTAGTTATCTTTACAAGGCTTACGATGGGCAAGATACTTGTAAAACTAATATTGCTATTTTGGGCCTTTATTTCCATTGCCAGAGCCTCGATGGGAGGGTTAACAACTTTACCAAAGTTGAATGTATTTAACCATTGTTTACTTTCAAAATTATTTTTAGTGTCTAAGTGTTGTCGACGATAGGCCGTACAAAACTTTACTAAAATTTTGAAAATATTAAGGTTTAATTTAGCGAAATCTGATTATCCTTATTCGATGGGGCTTCAGCGATAACCATTTCACTAATAAACCCACAATTAGAGCCTGTAGGTTTCAAATTAATTACTTAATTAAAAACCATCACCCATTCCAATTTCCAATAATTTTTTAAATTTGAGTATTCTTTGTTTGATTTTAAAGACTATGTAAGTTGCCGCAAGCCGATGAAGGTGCAACCTTAGCCTATCGGAATTTTAAAATCATTAAGGTCCTAAAATCCGGTCATGATAGGCAGCGTGTGCTTCATACAATCATGATAGATGATTGTGGTATGCAGCATGTGTTAACACATGACCATTTTAGAAGACCCACAAATTACTCGCAATGTAAACAATTCTCTTAGGAAATAATCTGGATTATTTGTCTTGATTTTAATTATTCAAAATTAATTAATTCAATTATTAATCTAGATTTTTTAACAAAAATCATAATAATTTTAATTAATATTTGAAAATAATTTTGAATCAAAATAATCCTATAATAACTATCATACTAGTCGTGGAATGACAAAATAGCTATTGTGCTCATGTAATTTTTAAGTTATGCAACAATATGACACCACCTATTCTATATGACATGTTATCACAATAAGCATGTTATCATATCATATAATTCATCCACTCATAAAAATAAAGCAATTATAAATTAGAATTTAATCCATGGTTTCCTAGAGAAAAGAAAATAAATAAATAAATAAAGTTACAAATGAGAACTGAAATCTCTTCATCCCATATTCTTCTTCCTTTCAGTTCATAGGTTCTGTTTCAAGCCTCTTTATGGTAGCCATGGGCCCAATGTCCCAAAAAAAACCAAACTTTGGCAAGAAATCCTAAGTCAACTTTCAGGAACCCTAACCGTCACATCCACTGCGCCGTCACTCGAACTCATCTCAGGACGAAACTACAGGGGAAGGACAGTCCTTCTTTTGCATCTTCTTGATCTTCTTTTATTATAACTTTTGTATAATATCCAAAAAAATACAAGAATAAAAAAAAAATCAAGGAGGAAACCTAATCATATAGGATTAGCCTCCTTGTTACAAACCAAGACAATACATTCAAATCTCTATCATGGATTAAAGTTCAAAACCAAATAAAGCATAGATTTTTATGAAAAGAATTATAAAGATAAACATACAATACATATGATCAACAAATATAGAATCCTAGGTGCCATATTTCACGAAGCAACTAATTACATGAATAGTGAAACTAGATTCATATACCAATGTACAACCAGGCTTTGATACCAATTGTAGGAAGTATTGGATTTATGCGGAAGCGATTTAAGAACCTAGTATATTGGTATGCTTATCGAATCATCATTGTTTCAAAACACACAAGGAATATTACCTCTCGGAGTACCGATCTTTGATGATCTCTCACGCCTTAGAATTCTTGTGTCACTGCACAATTGATCTCCTTGTAGTCTGTTAATGGCAGACCTTCCAGACTATCTCTCAAGGGGAAAAGGGATAATGTGTGGGCACTTTCTCGCTATCAAGAGATGACCTTGCCTCAGCCTCTGTGACTGTTTTCTCTCTTTAGAAAGGGTTAAGTGTAGTATATATATGGATTTTTAGAAAACCTAACCCTTAGGTGTTAATGGGCTCTAGGTTTCTTGGACTCTTTTTACACACTAAGTCCTATTGGGCTTTAGTGAAAGAGCAAAAACCCAACACATATGGCAGTGATGAATTTTGAAGCCTGTTCTACATGCATTAAAAAAAACAAAGGAGAATATCAAGTGCAACCAAAATAAAAAGAATAAGAAATAACAAAAAATTAAATAAATAATAAAAGAATTTCTATGAATAAAAACAACTTAGTTTAACAAAATTAAACTACTTGAAAATTTTCGTAATTAGTCCCTGGCAACAGCGCCAAAAACATGATGCCTAAAAATAATGCTCAATAAGGACTAGTGTACCCTATGCATTAGTAACAATGCACTAAAATTCCAATTATCGAATCCTAGAGAATAGTTGTATTCACCAATAGTCAAAATTATTAAACTAAATAGTTGAGATATTCAAAAGATTTAAGTATTTTTGTAGTTTTTGGTTTTTAAAAGAAAACAAATAAACTATTGCAAGAGAGAGATTTAAGTGGTAGTAAAAGAGATTAGAGATTATAATTCACTAATACCAATTTTCTCCAATTTCAGTTCTAATGAATTTCCTTCCATAGTTAATTACTGATTTCTATAGTCAACCAAAGCCTATGATCAAAGTCGAAGGATGCTCTTAAATCAATTCCCCAATGATCATGAATATATCAATTTAAGTCAAAGGATATAACAAATTCTAGGGATGATCAATAAAGATTAATTAATCTATTAGAGATTGTCCAAATAATTTGATTATGCAATTTGGTGTAAAACATTCTCTACCTATGTCTACCCAAATACGCAGATGATAACCACAATACATGCGATTAAGCATAGGATTGATTAATTCTCAAATATACATAAGAATAGAAAGAGAATTATTAACATAAATCATTAAGGAATTCTATTAAGAATAAAGAAAAGAGTGCAATTGGATAGTTGCATCATAACCCTCGGACTAGGATGACTAGTTGTTAATGGTCAAAGTAAAACTAGAAAGCCTATAAGAAGTTCGATAGTTGCTGAATGTATCACGGTCATAGTCAAGTGATAGAGTTCTTCATATCTTTAGGAAAACATGCAATTTCCAACTCTTTCACTTTATTAAGCAGTTATACTTCTGCAAGACAAAACTAGTGTCCAAATGTGAATTCTACCATGAAAATGACACAAAAACTCAATCAATAAGTGGTTTATCACTCACTATTCCCTTGAAGATGTTTTCATGTTTTCCCTCTATTATATTCCTTGTAGGCACCATAATTATGATTGTGTAGAGAATGGTATCCCTTGAACCTTGTTGAAAATTCTTGAGGACATACAAGTGTGTGATTGCAATTTTTATTTCTTAAATCATGTGCTTTTATTGCTTTTGCATTTAGATTTATGTGTTTTGTTGAGTCTTTGATTTGCTTGAGGACAAACAAAGTTTTAAGTTTGGGATATAATTTGCTTGACTGAATGTACATTTTTTTAACCTTCCAAAATGTTTGGGATATAAGTTGTGACAACTACAACTCAGTATATTCAAATTTTTTCCTTGATGGGGAAGACGGTGGGACGTCATTGCATGAAATATGAGCTCGTAGACCCTTTGAAGAAACTAAGATCTACACTGCTGACTACCGGTCATGCCCCCTAGCCAATTCAAACTCAGATCCAAAGGCTGATGGGTGATTCTCTAGAAAGTATAATATGACGATTATAGGAATCACCAAGTTATGTCTGTTATGTTTATTTGGATGCGTAAATGTGTTTTCATTTAGTTAAATATTTTATTTATTCAAAATTTCATGAATTGTGATTGTTTAATATGATTATTATTGTTGTGTAAAATATACATATATAATCTTATATTAAATTCATTGCAGATATCATGGTTGATTATTCGGATTACTGCGCCAATTGAGAACAACACTATTTACGAACTGCTGTTAGTTGTTTTATTAACTGGGATTATCATCTCATTATAAGTGTTGTTTTCCTAGCATGAAGAAGAAGTTGTTGAGTTTAAAAAGACTTGAAGACATAATTTTATTAGTTACATTTATTTTAGCTTGGTTAGTACTTTAGAATAAGACGTTGGATGTGATCACTTTTATTATATTTTTAGTGTTCTTTTAGTTTAGATGTCTATATTTTAAAGATAATATTTTTACTTATGTAAAATTTATTTATTTGACTTTATTTATTGTACATGAGGTATTTTCATATTAATATAATTTTGAGATTTTATACTCTTTTAGTTGGATTGTTTTTTATGAAGGGTGTTACAATAATTCTTGACTTAATTTTGTTTTTGTTTTAAATTTTTATTTTAAAAATATTCATGAATTTTGTTTATATACTTGCAAATATTTATAAAATTCATTGATACTCGCCAAACAAAATATTCGTGCAAGAGACGGGCATTGAGGTGTATTTCATCAAATGTATAGTGAGAGACTACTATTTGAGGCCAACCTTTCCACGCTATTGTCATCGCTAATAGTTATTTAGTCTACACACTATCAAATCTATCAAATTATATTTATATTTGTATCCAATATTTTCATTTAAGAATGACCATCAGAGCTATCAATTTATACATTAGTATATATTGAAAATATAAATATCACCATAATATTAACACAAAAATAAACATCAGCGTACTTAAATGTACTAATATTATTAAAATCTATACTTTTTTAAATAGTTATGAAAATAAATAATCAATTTACATATTAACAAATGATACTTCATATTTACCTTAACAATCTAAAATGATATATCTTAAAATAAAAATAAAACGTTAATTTCTCTATAAATGAGTCAACAATATGCTTTATGAGAAAAAAAAATCATTGATAAAACAATTTATAGCTATTTATAATCTTTATTAAATATGTGTTTTTCTTTTTCTTTGAATATTTTATATTAATTTTTAAAAAAATTAAAATATTTTTAAAAAAGTACTGGTTCAAATTGGTTTTCTACACCAGTTCTAAACCAGTTTGACTTATTCTTGATTGATTTCCACCCATTCTATAATGATTCAATTTTTTAGATTAAATGGGTCGATTATCTAGCCGATTTTTCAGACCAACTAGGTGAATTGATCGGTTGGGTCCAATTTTAAAAACCATGGAAAGAACTAAAACAAGAACGCCAAAAGAATTGCAAAAATTAAAGTTAGATAAAGCTATATCTGTAGGGGATTAAAACATATTTAAATTTAAGATTTAAATATATTTTTATTCCTAATAAATATCTCATTTTACTTTTGTTTTTTTAATAAATATTTGCTTAGCATTGAATTCCTAATAAATCAATTTTATTTTTTATTTTTGATATTTATTTTTAGTCCCTGATAAAAAATCTATTTGTTATTAGTTAAAGCATAAAATTGATTAATTTATTAAGGATTAAAATAAAATATTAAGGATAGAAAATAAAAGAATTATTTTATTAGAAATTCAATTAAAAAAACTAATTAAGGAATAAATACAAAAATTGAATATTTATTAAAGATTAAAAATTTATTTAAGCGTAAATTAAAATATGTTTATAAATTAAAAAAATTAATAATATTTCGGAAAGTGAAAAAAGAGAATTAATATGATATTATAATATGTTATCTTTTTTTTTTTTTTTGCGGCTTTATGGTATGTTATCTATATGCGTGATATAATCTTCTATAAAATTACTACCCATTCAAAAACAAAATCATTTTCATATTGATTTAATTTATGAAATTCGTTCGGCGGTGACTAGTGAGTAAGGAATGGGGTTTTGTGTACGTGGCTCATTTCTACGCACCCAACGCATTATCGACACGGATGCGCGCTTCGGTAATTCGTTTTCCTTTAGCCCACCTCATCCCTAATCTTACACTAATTTTCAATATTTTATTATATTGTTATTTTGAATGTCAATTTTTTAATATCAACGTCCCAATCTCATAATTGTTTGCTTATATCTATTTTTGACATAAATCAATCGTCCACCCATTACTTTCATTCACGTGCACAAATTCGTAAGAATAATTCATGTTCACTCTCTCTCTCTCTCTCTCTCTCTCTCTCTCTCTCTCTCTCTACAATTGAGAGTAGAAGATATTATTCTAAAGATAAACAGTAAGAAAAAAAAGTGAAAATATTAAGAATTTTTTATACTTGCATTGCAACTCTATTCTCTGTATGTAAGTGTACATGTTTTGTCTAATCTTGTGATATTTTATTTTGCCGTTATAAAACTAACTGACTACAATAGTCCCAAGTTAAGAAGAAAGCTCTAGAGACACTACCGTTGTATCACTTTTTGTTTTGTTTTATGCTTTTTCTCTGAGCGTGTGACTGCTTAAATGGTGAAGGTGGTGGATGTTAACGTGATGGATTCCTGTTTCTGAACTCAAGAAGCAGGTGAGAGTGGCGTGTGTTGCACTTGTACTACCCAAAAAAGGTTCTTTGTTTGGTTTCCAAGATATCCCAACTCATACACAAACTCCAAACGAAAAACACCCTTTCACCCTACGTTGCATCTTCAACTCTGCAACCTCGGAATTCTGTTTGTGAGTAACTCAATCTTACGTTCGTTGTTTTCTCTTCATGAAATTGGCTGTCATTATTATTGTTATTATTTCTGCTGAGTGAAGGTGATTAAAACTTAAAAGATAAGACTTTGACTTTGATAATGAGTAGTTTGTTTCCTTTTGGTTTCTAATTGATCGTTCAGGATTGTATGAGTTGAGTACTACTTGAGTATTTAATAGGGAACTTTTAGTTATGGACACAAGAAGTTAGGAGTTTTGTGTTTGTTATTAGCTCTGTGGTGTCATAAATCTGATGCTGCTTCTTTACTAATAGGTTGGAAGAGAGAAGGATATAAAATTTTGCAATTATAAGAAATTAATTGTTAATCAGTTTTTAAAAAATAATACGTAAAAAAAAAAAAGAAGAAAAACTCTTGTTTCAAGTTTTGCTTGTAGACTATGTAGATGTAGATGAAGAAAAACTCTTATTCAAAAACCATGACCTTCTGGTAGTTAAATATTTCACTGGGAGTTTGGTTCAAAATTGTTTTGTATTAATCTAACTCTTTGCTTACACCACAGGAAGGTGTGGATTCTTTCTGCAGAAAGAAATGACGACGCTGTCAGATATTGGAGTTGCTGCTGCCATAAACATTTCCAGTGCATTGCTTTTCTTTGTGGCATTTGCTATTTTGAGGCTTCAACCATGGAACGATCGAGTATACTTTCCAAAATGGTATTTGAAGGGTTTAAGAACAGATCCAGTTCATGGAAGAGCGCTTGTGAACAAGTTCATCAATTTAGACTGGAGAGCATATCTTGGCTTTTTGAATTGGATGCCAGAAGCACTTAGAATGCCAGAACCTGAGCTTATTGACCATGCTGGCTTGGACTCTGCTGTTTACCTGCGGATTTACTTGATAGGGTATGTATGAAGCATTTAGCAAATGACACTTCAGCAAATCATAACACTGTTCTAATGTTTTTTGTTCTTATTGTGCAGGCTTAAAATCTTTGTTCCTATTGCGTTCCTGGCTTGGATTGTTCTGGTTCCTGTCAATTGTACAAGTACTGGTCTAGAAGGGGCCCAGATAAAAAACATAACCTCCAGTGACATTGATAAACTCTCGATTTCAAATGTCCATAGAGGATCTGAAAGGTTTTAAATTCTCCATTCAGTGCTGTTGCAATTCTGCTACTCCATCATTATTTGTTCTAGTATAGTCATTTTCAATTTGAACTGTCTTAGTGCCACATGTACACTTTGGCTAGTATGGTATATCTATGTTGCTTTAGGTTTTGTGTCTAACTAGGTGCTACCTTAAGCTTATCTTAATTGCTTTGCATCTTCTATGTTGCTTCTGTTATATCTATATTACCTTTTCTTCACATTAGAATCTTTAATTTTAGGTTTCAGACAACATCACTTAATTCACCAAAATCTATTTGACTATTATTACTGATTCTATTTTCTATGCATCATCTCACTTGTTAACATTGTTACAGTCACTATTGGGGTGCATATTGGTTACTATCTGATGATCTAGTTTATCTACTAAATTTGGTGAATTTCCACAGGTTTTGGGGACACATAGTAATGGCTTATACATTTACCTTTTGGACTTGCTATGTTTTGCTAAAGGAGTATGAGAAGGTTGCAACAATGAGACTTGGCTTTCTTGCAGCAGAAAAGCGTCGTCCTGATCAATTCACGGTAAACTGGTTTTGTCATCTTTCATTTTAAAAGAAAAAAATAATTACTATAATTTGTTCATCTTTGAGCATCTTTACAAAGAAGAAATGAATTCTTATTTGAGGTTTTAGATGTTGGAGGTGGTAATATACTTGGTAGATTTCAGTTGCATATTTAACAGTTTTCTGCATCTTCTTTTATTACAACAGAGCAATCCAATTCTTGTGCATCTTTATACTCCGACAAATTCAAGAAAATTGCTGCAATTGGATTGAATTGTCATACACTAGTGATTAACATCTTACATATTTATACTTTAAAAAAATATCAGGTGCTTGTTAGAAATATTCCACCCGACCCTGATGAATCTGTGAGTGAGCTTGTTGAGCACTTCTTTCTGGTCAATCATCCAGGTCACTATCTGACTCACCAGGTTGGTTCCTCCTGTGTACACTTACACTTCTCAAATGGTACATTCATGTATTATGTTACTGATTTTGATATTATGCATTGAATCGTTTCTATTTTCTAAGTTTCATCCTGTCCTACAAGGTTTCGACATCTTGTGGCCAGAAGTCGCTTTGTTACTGCATTTCACCATGTCAATTGAATTCATGTTTACACTTTGAATGGAGTATACATATACTTTATTAATTAGTGTTAAATGAAATCTGACATGTTTGATTTGAGACAATGTTTTTTTCATTTTTGTTTTCACTAGTAATTACAAAAAGTCATTTTTCCCTTTGTTTTATATTTTCAATTGTATGGCAAATAGTGAAAGCAACAAAGTGTAAACAAGGTGGTATTTTTGTAATTATTGACATAAACAGTAACCGAAACAGAAAATGTTATCTTAAACCATATAAGCCCTAACTTTCCCTTCTATTTTCCTATCTTTTGACACCCAATATATTGTTGTTCTTAAGACGGGTCATATAATATTTTTTTGCATACAAATTTTGAATACATTCAGAATTATCATTGTATTTTTTTTTTTTTTAATGGTAGAAGTAGTTTGTATCGGCCTCTTTATTTAACGTTTGTGCAGGTTGTTTATGATGCCAACAAACTTGCTAAGTTGGTTAAAAAGAAGAAGAAGTTGAAGAATTGGCTTGTCTACTATCAAAATAAGCTTGAAAGAACTTTAAAAAGACCTGAAATAAAGGTATTTAAATATAAGTTGATATTCCCTCCGAAATTTATCATAACAATCTAGGTTTTACTTGAGCTTTCCCTATTGTATGTTTTTACTAGACTGGTTTCCTTGGTCTTTGGGGAAAGAAAGTGGATGCTATTGATCATCACATCACTGAAATTGACAAGTTGTCAAAAGAAGTAAGTATCATTTATTTTCTTTTCTTTCAGAAATTTTATCACGTCACACATGCTAATAATTTCTTAAAATAGAATTTTTCATGCTAATCTCAATACATTGACAAACTTTCGAAAATTATTCTTACATGGGAATCTGACTTGAATTATGCATAGTTCATTTTAGGCTAGGATTTCCCAAACATCCTGCTAGTATCTTTACTTTATCGCATGTGCTTGACTTTTATTCTGCTATCATAAATAAATTAATTTCTCATGTTAGCAGCTTTTCTGTATCTATCATTTAGATTGAAACAAAGACTTCTCTGAATGCTCGCTAGAATTTGTGCTAATCAACTTTGGACTACAACAAATGGTGAAGGAACTTGTTTAATTCAATTTTCACTTAGGCCAGTATCTGCATAATTGGTCATTTGTAAATAGCCATATTTTGATTTCATTGCTTTTGCTTTCTTTATTTAAGAATTCTCTTGATGGTCAGTGGTGATTTTGCAGATTGTTGAGGAGAGAGAAAATGTGACAAATGATCCCAAGGCCATCATGCCTGCTGCATTTGTTTCATTTAAAACAAGATGGGCTGCTGCTGTTTGTGCACAAACTCAGCAAACCAGAAATCCAACACTTTGGTTGACTGAATGGGCTCCAGAGCCACGAGATGTATATTGGCGAAACTTGCCAATTCCATATGTTTCCCTCACCGTCAGGAGGTTAATCATAGCAGTGGCATTCTTTTTTCTCACTTTCTTTTTTATGATCCCCATTGCATTTGTTCAAACTCTGGCAAGTCTTGATGGAATCCAGAAAGCCGCACCATGGCTGAAGCCACTTGTTGACATGTAAGCCTAATCTCATGATTGGAACTCTCAACATAAAATTTCACTTACATCACTGGAGATTACTCATTCGAACATATTTAATTCTGCAGCCCTTTCATTAAGTCATTCATTCAAGGTTTTCTGCCCGGTATTGTGTTGAAGCTATTCCTCATCTTCTTGCCAACAATATTGATGATCATGTCTAAATTTGAAGGCTTTGGATCTATATCTTCTCTGGAGAGAAGATCAGCTTCTAGATATTATCTTTTCAATTTTGTGAATATATTCCTTGGGAACATA
>PYAF01003235.1:345627-368881 GCA_007407185.1 Glycine tomentella
TGTGTTGAAGCTATTCCTCATCTTCTTGCCAACAATATTGATGATCATGTCTAAATTTGAAGGCTTTGGATCTATATCTTCTCTGGAGAGAAGATCAGCTTCTAGATATTATCTTTTCAATTTTGTGAATATATTCCTTGGGAACATACTTACTGGAACAGCATTTCAACAGCTGAGCTCTTTCATTCACCAACCAGCCAACCAGTAAGTCATTCAATATAGAGAACTTGGTTTTTTCTTCTTTGTAATTATTTAGTTTGTAAATTGTCATTATTATATTTCCCGTGACCTGTGTTTTGGGTGCAATTTAGTAACCATGTGCTAGTACTCAATATATTATATTACGTGAAAATGACATTAATTCTGGATTCACTCCTGCTATTAAAAAATAATGGTGTTATACTCTATACTATGAAATACTCCTTTTAATCAACAGTATTTTTACCATTATTGATCAAGAATTTGTCTTAAATTTATGCAACGTGGATTTAATTAAGCACTCTTGTAATACTTTTGGCAGATATCCTGTAACCATTGGCACTGCTATTCCTTTAAAAGCTAGTTTCTTCATTACTTATATAATGGTTGATGGATGGGCCAGTATAGCTGCGGAGGTTTTGATGTTGAAACCGCTAATTGTTTACCACTTGAAGAATTTCTTCTTGGTGAAAACTGAAAAGGACAGGGAAGAGGCCATGGATCCTGGGAGTATTGGTTTCAACACTGGAGAACCTCGTATACAATTGTACTTTTTGTTGGGTCTAGTATATGCTGCAGTGACACCTGCTGTTCTTCCTTTCATAATAGTTTTCTTTGGCCTGGCCTATCTTGTTTTCCGTCATCAGGTACAGAGATGTAAAATTTATAGTGCACAGATCAATGATGATTGAAGTTTATAGGCACGTTTATGATTCTGGTGCCATTAATCATTCGTTAAAAAATGCACACAACACAGTTAGCACCATAGTGGCTTATACATTAATCCCTATTATACATTAGCACTGATACATGAGATGAAGACCCTGTATCTTCTAATTGTTTTCCAAACGCAGATCATTAACGTATATAATCAAGAGTATGAGAGTGGTGCAGCATTCTGGCCTGATGTCCATTTCCGTATCATGGTGGCACTTCTAGTCTCACAGATAGTTCTGATGGGACTCCTCACCACCAAGAAAGCTGCTTCATCAACTCCTTTTCTCATTGTGCTCCCAATACTAACCATATGGTTCCATAGGTACTGCAAAGGCCGTTTTGAATCTGCATTTGTTAAATTTCCCTTACAGGTATGCCAATTTGTCCTTTGTGATTATTAATTCTTTGAACTGTTTGCATTGATGGTAGAGTCCCAGTTTCTATTTTTGGCTGTTTATCAGTTAGATATAATTGAAACCATCAATATATCACGTCTGTTCTATGACATGTACTCTTGCCAATTTACTATGTACGGTGTCATGACAAAGGTTCAGATACATTAAAATGTTGTCCATGTGTTATATGGACTTATTATATGGTGAAATGGATGCACTTCATGTATCATCACTTTAGTTTAATTTGAATCCAAAGAATAGATTTGAACACACTGTATAAGTATCTTGTAAATCAATTTGGACTTGGTATACAAGTTTCCTCTTTCATGGAATTTTGATGTTGTCTTTCCGAACTATTTATGCAGGAAGCAATGATGAAAGATACATTAGAACGAGCAAGAGAACCTAACCTGAACTTGAAAGGTTATCTTCAGAATGCCTACGTTCATCCAGTTTTTAAGGACAACATGGATGACGATGATGATGAGGAAGATATACTCAGTATGGACTTGGAAAATGAAAGTGTGACTGTGCGCACAAAACGCCAATCGCGAAAGAATACACCATTGCCAAGCAAAAATAATGATGCATCATCTCCTTCTCTGTCTGATGGCATTGGATATCATCCAGAGCCTTAAAGCAAAATGGGATCACTGTACATTGGACTTTTGGCCATTATTTTATGAACAGTCTAGGATGATGTGCAAGTGCAAATATAGTAAGCTACATCACTTGACAAAGTTGAGGAAGATGGGTTGTCTCTTGAAGTGATTCCTGCTGAAGGAATTGTTTTGAAGTTTTAGCTAGGAATTGTTTTGAAGTTTTAGCCAGGCCGATGAAATCGTTACATGCAGACTATCTAGTAGATATTTTTGTAATGATTAGGATTTAGTTGAATACTAGTGAATTTGCTTCCTTAATAGATGAACAGAACAAGTTTTGTCTTTTATGACCTGTACATTATATTGCAAGTTACATAGATGCTTAGCACTTTTTTTTTTTTGGTACTACTTGTATCAGCTTTAGGCTTTGCTTTGGTACAAGGGTGTGTTTCAGAAACAAAACTGCAAGATAAACTTAAGCGGCCATACTTCTTCTAAGAAGTTGGCCGTGGAGGATTACCTCCACATAGCTATTTAGCAGGCTGAGATCTCGTTTGTTAACGGAATTAATCAGACAAATCGCTTCACCAACTAAAATGGTCATGCACCACCATCCATAGAATCAAGAAAGAAAGCTAGAGACAGTCAAGTCAGTTAGTCACACAAGTTAGAGAGAGAGCTAGGGAGAGAGTCTGCTAGGGTTTCCAATTTCTCCTTCCCTTGGGTGAATCCCTGTAGCTTGGCTACCGGATTGGAGGAAGATGGTGTTCCTGTAGGATTTCCGTGGCTTTAATCTCCCTTTCGTGTGATTGTTGTGCTGCTGTTGGGGTTTTTTCTTGTTTCTGCTCGGCTGTTTGAGCTTTGCGAGGGTGTAGGTGGAACGGAGCTTGCATCTCCCTTGGATGTGATGATGGATTGTGGAGACGGTCCAGATTCTCGGAGCTGAGGCAACAATTGTTAGTGGCAAGGGCGGTGCTGTAGCGCTTTGTTTGGTTACGCGTGGCAACCTTGTCGGCCATAGTAGTGACCGCTCCTCTAAGGATACGGAAAGACTTCAACTTTGTTCAAATTTTTGAGAAGTCACCAAAGGCTCACAAAGCTTTCCTCTCATTGACTTGAAAGGAGTCTTCACCAGGTGGCCGAGCCGGCCGGTGAGGCCATGGCCTAGATGGAGAAACGATGGGGAGGTTCAGGTGGTCCTAGAAACGGCGCTTTTGGTTTATGGTGGTTGGTAACCCGTCGATTTGGAATAGAGTACTGCTAACGAGGGGTTCTTGAAGATCCTGGAAGCTTCTCTGTTGGGTTCTGTTGAAGAGATCCAGTCCTGGGATTTCTTGATTGGAGGTGAAGTCGGTGGTCTGCTAAAGCACTGACTGGTTCTGTGAGCGGCATCGTGAAGAAGCTTCCAGAAGTTTCCAGCTGGTTCGGTAGTCGCGACACAGATATCTCCCCTTCGTGAAACTAGTTGGCTCGATTGTGTCTAGGGTTTTGTAGCCCTGGAGGAGACGAAGGATCCCTCTCATCAGAATCCACCGTGGGGTGTAGGTGCGGCAGCGCGTGAGTTTCATTTGGGGTTTGTCTATCGGGCCAGGATATTACGACAAGGGAAGTTTCCTGTTCCTTTTGCTGGGCTATGCTGGTGCTTGAGCAAGAGTTAACATCCCCCTGTGGTTCTGGTTCGTCGTTCTCGGGTGAAGGTTGCTGGTGAAGTTAGGGTTGAGCCGTGGTTTTAAAGGGGCAGCTTTCAGAAGGCCGTTTTATTTTGCTTTCTCAGGCCGTTGTGGCCAATTGTATTCAACTTTATTGAAATTTCTGCATTTGATCTGTCTGTGTATTCTGTGAAATTTTTGTAACCAGCCTTTGGCTGTTCCTTGCTTGGTCTCTTCATCTTGCCCGAAGCAGCAGTCCTGGACTGTTCCGGTTGGTTTTCTTGCAGGTACGAAACCATTGGTTTTGCTTCTTCCATGTCCTCTGGTGGCTGAACCATGGGAAAAGGGAAGAAGAAATCGGGGTTGAAGGGATTAGACCAGTCGAAAATTGATGGGGTTGTGGGGAGTTCTTCTCACGACACCATTCAAACTCCAGACTCTGAAGCTCACCAAGTGTTTGGTGAAATGCCCGAGAGAAAAAAACAACAGATTGGGAGGTCTATTGTTGAGCCCACCCCTGTTGCTGTCAAAGCATCAGATGACCAGCCCCACAATAGCCCTGTGGATGGCACCTTGTCCTTGAATTCATCTGCTTCTGCAAATGATTCCATTTCCCTTGGTACTGAAGATACCAATGTGGCTCAATCCGAAGATAGAAAAAATGGGTTAGTGGAAGTTGAAGGGGATAATCAGAAAGATATTTCAGGGAAGGGAGGGAAAAATCCCTGGGTCAATCTCTTCAAGCAGAATCGTCAGCCGTCCAAGGGATTAGTCCTTGAACCTGTGAGAGTGGAGAATCCAAACTTCGTTATGTTAGAAGATGAGGATATTCAGCCCCTGGACAGGTATTGGGGATTTGGCCTAATCGGTTATGTAGCAGGAAGGTTCCCAGGCAAGAAAGCCTTGTTGAGTTGCTGCGACAAATGGGGAGTTAAATACATGTTCTCCACTCATGACAGTGGGTGGCTGGTGTTCAAATTCCAGTCTGTAGAGGATAGGGATTTGGTTTTAGCCAATGGTCCCTATTTCATCTTTCAAAGGCCCCTCCTTCTTAAAGTCATGCCAGATCTCTTAAATTTTGGAGATGAGGAATTATGTAAATTTCCAGTTTGGATTAAAATGAGGAATTTATCTTTGGAGCTGTGGAATTCCTCTGCTTTGGCTAAGATTTTATCCCTAGTAGGAACACCAATTCGAACAGACCATCTGACTGCAGCTAGAGGATCCTTATCCTTTGCTAGAGCATTGGTAGAAGTGGATGCTTCGGGTGAGTTGGTCCGTGAGGTGATAATTAAAACATCAAGAGGAAAAGAATTCGTGCAGCACATAGAGTATGAAACAGTGTCAGTTTTTTGCAGTCACTGCAAAATTATAGGGCACAGTACCAAAGGCTGCAGGATGGTGAAAGACTTGAATAAGGTGAACAAGGATAACAAAGGGATGCTGGACCCGGAAAAGGTGCAGGAAGTAGAGTTGGTCCAGAAAGAACCAGAGAAGGTGCAGCAACGAGACATGGTCCAAAAGGCTCAGGATGAACCAAACATAGACAACTCCATGGAGGTGTCTGGTCTCAAAGCATCAGAAGCAATGCCCAATATGGAGGAAGCACAGGAACCTGGGTTGCCTATATCCTCGGATAGGGTAACCAAGTTAAGGAAGACAACTCAGAATTTTAAGGAGCATATTCAAAAAGATGACCAAGAGTTACCCAAAGTGACTGACTGGTCAGATGATGAGAGTGTAAAGGAGAGGGAGGAAGGAGACTCTACTGACAATGATATTACACAGGCCCAGAGTGATTGGGAGGTGTACAAAAAGAAAAAAGTCAAGAAGAAGAAAGATGTTCAGGCTCAACGGAGAGAAAAGGGAGCTAGAAAACCTGGTTTGACAGGTAGGGAGAAGCTAAGAAAAGCTAGCAATACTTTTGAAGGGAAGGTTCCTTCCCGGATAAAGAAATGAATATTGCATCTTGGAATATTAGGGGCTTCAATATGCCCCTCAAGCACCGAGCGGTGCTTAGCTTCTTGCTCAATAAAGAAGTAGAGATTATGGCTGTCTTTGAAACAAAGATGGATGTTGGTTCTCTTGGATCTCTTATAAAGAAAAAGTTTAGTGGGTGATCCTATGCTCACAACTTTGACCTTCATAGAAATGGTAGAATTTTGCTCTTGTGGAGATCAGATAGAGTTTTTGTGTCAAACATAACTCTTAATCCTCAATTTATTCACTGTAATTTTACAAGTAAAGTGACCAAGGTGACAGGGTCAGCATCTTTTATGTATGGCCTTCACTCCATTTCGGACAGAAGGAGTATGTGGGCTGGTTTAGAGCAAGTGGCAAACGCAGTTGCTGGTTCGTGGTTGGTTTTGGGGGATTTTAACTCTGTTAGGAGCCCGGAGGATAGAAAGAATGGGTCTGCAGTCACTGATTACGAATCTGCTGATTTTAACAATTGTTGTCTAGACCTTGGGCTGCAACAATTGAGAACGGTGGGTAGTCTTTTCTCATGGACGAATGGCAGAACTTGGAGCAGAATAGACAGAGCTCTATGTGATAATCAATGGCTGGCTGAGTTTAATAATTCCTATGTAAGGGTGGAGGACTTCATGTCAATTTCTGACCATGCCCCGCTTGTTGCTTATTTGTCTCCTCCTAGGCCCAAGGGTAAATCTATGTTCAGGTTTAACAATGCGACGGTGGAGAGCATAGATTTCCTTAATACAGTGGGGGCTATCTGGTCAACGGATGTTGCTGGCTGTAAGATGTTTCAAATCTGTAAGAAGTTGAAATTGTTGAAACCGGCCATGAAGGATTTGTATCTTAATCAGTTTGGTGATATGGTGGCTAGAATTGATAATGCAGAAGAAGACTATTTCAGCAAGTTGATGCAAGCTAAGAATCACCCTAATAATCAGAATCTGATTTTAGAGGTGGCTGCCTCCAGATCCAGAATTCTGCAGCTTCGTGTGGCAGAATCGACAAAAATTGCTCAGCTGGCCAAAAACAAATACATAGTCCAAGCTGATAGAAATTCAAATTTCTTTTACTCCTTCATTAATAAGGAGAGAAATGCTCGGTTTATCCCGACTATCACAAGAGACAATGGAACCAGCACCACATCTCAGGAAGAGATTGGCCTAGAATTTGTGGATTTTTTCACCTCTCTGCTGGGAACCTCCTACCAAGTTGATAATCCCTCTGCCGAGATTAATCTCACAGGGAATCAAATTCCTGCCGAGCTGCTGCCTGATCTTACCAAACCTGTAACAGCAGAGGAAGTGTGGGGGATAGTGGCCGAGATGAACATTAACAAATCTCCAGGGCCGAATGGGTATAATGCCTGTTTTTATAAGAAAGCTTGGCCTGTGATTGGGAGTGATATTATTCAGGCAGTGCAGGACTTTTTCTGTTCGGGCAGATTGCTGAAACAGGTGAACCATGCAGTCATTGCCTTAATTCCAAAATCTGATAATGCTTGCAAGGTGACGCAATTCAGACCTATCTCCTGCTGTAATGTCTTGTACAAGATCATTTCCAAGGTCATAGCAAATAGACTCAGAAATGTCTTAGCTACCATTATTGACCCGGCCCAAGTGGCCTTTGTGAATTCAAGGAACATGGCGGACAATATTTTTCTAGTTCAAGAGCTTGTCAGGAAATACTCCCGTAAGAGGAATTCCCCCAGATGTATGCTCAGCGTGGACTTGCACAAGGCCTATGACACCATTTCTTGGGAGTTCCTTAGGAGAATGCTGGATGCCTTGGGATTTCCGGTGCTGTTTTCTAATTGGATTATGGAGTGTGTAACCACTTCCTCTTTCAGCATCTCGGTTAATGGTAGGATTTTTGGCCATTTTGCTGGCAAAAGGGGGTTAAGACAGGGAGATCCCCTCTCCCCTTATCTATTCGTTATTTGCCTGGAGTGCCTCTCTAGACAGCTCAATTCCCTCAAAGACAGCATGCTGTTCAATTTCCATCTGGCCTGTGCAGCTATTAATATTACGCATTTGGCGTTTGCTGATGATTTCATGTTTTTTTCTAAAGGGGACTACTCTTCCGTGGCCACCCTTTATAATAAGCTGTTGGGTTTTGCAAGCTCTCGGGGCTTTCCATCAGTGTCGATAAATCAGCTATTTTTGCTTCTGGTGTGGATGCTGATACCCTGGATTCTCTTCTTCATCTCACTGGTTTTCAGCTTGGGAAATTCCCTATTCGCTACCTAGAAATTCCTTTGATGGCATCTAGACTGAACGTCTGTCACTACTCTCGCCTTCTAGATAGGATTGGAGGCTTTATTCAGAGCTGGCATGCTAAATCTCTGTCCTACGCTGGGCGGCTGGAGTTGATCAAAGGAGTGATTGGGGGTCTTGTTAACTTCTGGTTGGGCTTGTTTCCGCTTCCGGTTGCTGTCACAGATAGGATTGAAGCCTACTGTAGGAATTTCTTATGGGGAAAAGGTGAGTTGGGGAGGAAGAAACCTCTCATTGCTTGGAAAACAGTTTGCTCTCCAAAAAAAGAAGGGGGGTTGGGGCTGTATAGCTTGAAAGATTGGAACCGAGCTCTTTTATCTAAAGTGTTGTGGGATGTTGCTTCTAATAAGGAGACTCTGTGAGTTCGGTGGGTTCACCATTTCTATTTCAAAGGTGTCTCGGCCTGGGAATATACCTGCATGAAATCTGATTCAGCCTTGATCAAAAGGTTGTGCACCATTAGGGACTTGCTGATTGATAAGGAGGGAAGCTTGGACCAGGCCTCCGCACTTTTGCTCTCGTGGACGCAGCTGGGTGGCTTCAAAGCTGATGTTGCTTATAATTACTTCAGGGACAGCCAGCCAAACAAATTTTGGGACAAGGTGGTGTGGAATTCATCCAACCCACCTAAGGAATCCTTTACTCTTTGGTTGGCAGCCAGCAGGAAACTTCTTACGCTTGACCGTGCTCCTTTTCTCAATAAAGGGGTGCTTTGCTATTTTTGTAATCAGGTAGAGGAATCCACAGACCACTTGTTCTTTAAATGCCGGATCACTCTCAAAGTGTGGGCTCAGATCAGAGATTGGATCGGTTTCCCCAGGAAAAACATTTCGTTGCAGGGTGTGATGAATTCTATGGTCCACTTTAGAGCTATCTCGAGTTTGCAGGGCAAACTTCGTTGTCTACCTTTAGCTTCCACCGTCTTCTGTATTTGGAGCTGCAGGAACACGATTCTCTTTGACCAGCACGTTTTTAATTTGATAGACCTTGTTGATAAAATTAAATTTAGGACTTTTAGATATGCTCATTTGACTCACTTGTATTAGCAAATGTTTTTGCTTTTTGATATCCAGGTTTTGCTGGTTTGTACATTTGCTTCTCATGGCAAGTGATGTCTTTTGGTAGCCTCTTTGTATTTTTGATTCGCCAGGGGATGCCCTGAGTACTTGTAAATCATCTTTTTGGTTAATATATTATTTACATATTTTCCAAAAAAAAAAAAAAGAAAGCTAGAGAAAAGCTAGAGTGGGGTGCTCTGCTAGGGTTTCTTCTCCCCCCCTCCTTGGGTGCCTCCCTGTGGTTTTTACACCGGGGTGGGGTTGGTGCAAATCCTTAGTTACGGCCTTATTCTCATCGGTGCCTCTCCCTTTCTTGGTTGTTTATTCTCAGTTCTGGATTTTAGTGGAAGTGGCCGCTAAACTTGTGCTTTTTGGTAGTAACCACGAGCTTCGGTGAGGGGTAGTGGAAGACGCGTGGAGTATTCCAACTGGCGGTCCACTTTATGCTCACCACCGGATTTGGGAATCCCATTCTTAGTAGTGGGTGCTCCTTTTGAAGCGGTATTTCACGAGTCAAGGTCACTTTTTGTTGGTGGAAACCTCGCGCCTCTTTCGTGAGTTTTTTTCCAAGTCATCGTGACTCAGCTGCTTAACTTCATCACCGCTTCATCTCGGATCTGGATTGGTTGAAAAATAGCTTACCACCGGCTCTTTTCAAGATCTCGGTAGGCGATTCCCTCTTGTTCCAGGAGATGGGTGGCTCGTGAAGTTTCTATAGTTGCTTTTGTGATTCCTGATTCTCGTCTGGATCTTGCTCAGAAATTTATTTGTAATAATTTTTAATATATACTTCTGTATTGTTTGTAATTGCAAAAAATCTGGTCTCTTCTTCCTCTCGAGAACAGCTTCCTGTTCCTGTTCTCGCTGTGGTTTTTTTTGCTATTTGCAAGTTATGGGTTTCTGCCTCACGGTCTTAGTTCTACCCATGTTTTTTTGAGTTGAAAATATGGGGAAGAACTAAAAGAAGATTGTGACAAAGGGGGCCGATTCACCCTTACTGAGTAATGAAGCAAAGAAAGTTATGCTACTGGAAAAAGGGAGAAAATCCATAGACAAGGCGCAGCTTCCAATTCGTCAGCGCTCCATGTGCTCGACAATATGCCTGAACGAAAGTCCAATGTAGAATCATCTCAAAATGAATCCTACACTTTGGGCAACGAAGATACGGAATCAGTTGCGATAGAGGAGTGCGAATCTTTAATGGGAAATGATGAAGACCTGCCTCAATTACAGGATGAAACACCAAGGGTGGAAAACATCCAGAGGCCAGCTAACAACAAGCCCAAAGCTTCCTGGTCGAGTCTGTTTAAAGACAATAGGAAGGCTGAGGAAGGTATGTTGCTGGGAGGTTCCCCGGAAAGAAAGCTCTCATGGAATAATGCAACAAGTGGGGAGTCAAGTTTCAATATTCCGTTCACCCAAGCGGCTGGCTCATTTTCAAATTTGAGGATGAGAAGAGTTTAAACCCAGTCATTTCTGGAGGACCTTATTTTATTTTTCAAAGGCCTTTGCTTCTAAAGAAAATGCCAGAATTATTTGACTTTGGTGAGGAAGCACTTAGTCGTATTCCTGTGTGGGTAAAGCTTCACAATCTGCCACTCCAGCTCTGGAACAAAAAGACTTTGAGTAAGATCCTGTCACCCGTGGGCACCCCCATAAGAACCGACCAAGTTACTGCATCTTTAGGCTCTAATGCCTAAGCTTCGGCTTTGATTGAGATTGATGCTTCCAAGCCACTGGTCCACAATGTCCAAGTCAATTTGCCTAAAGGGAAGGTTCTTGTGCAGCACATTGATTATGAGTCTAAACCCTCCTTCTGCTCCCATTGCAATATGATTGGTCATGCCAACCAAAATTGCACTAGAAAGGAAGGCAAATCCGTGGCAGCTACCCTCCCTATGAATCCAAATGTGAATGGTGTTGAGCCAACAGTTAGAGCTGCAGAGGCAGAAGTGGAGCCAGCTACTTCTCCAGACCATGATTGTGTTGAAGTTCCTGAGAACTTAGTTGATGTTAAGGATGGTTCGAACCCATGCATAGAACCAGAGGCCATTACCGCTGCAAATCCAACACAAGCCCAAGTTGATGAAGAGGGCTTTATCAAGAGGAAAAGTCGAAACAGAGGCAAAAAGGCCAGGAGTCCTTCAGTTGGTCGTGACCGGGGAAAGGAGAAAGCTAGCAATATACAAAGGAGGAATATAAGCAATGCAAACTTTGTTGGGAAGGCTTCTTCCCATCAAAAACCATGATTATCTCCTCATGGAACATAAGGGGTTTCAACATGCCCCTCAAGCATATAGCTATGCTTAACATGTTGAAGGCCAAGGATGTTGATGTTATGGCAATCCTTGAGGCAAAGTTAGATTCTCATTCTATTAACAAGCTGAAAAAGTCCAGATTTGCTAACTGGAACGTGGCAAACAATCTCAGCACCCACCCAACTGGGCACATTCTTATTCTCTGGAAGGGGGACCGAGTCTCTTTAGAGATTTTGGACACAAGCCCTCAAGCCTTGCACTTCAAGTTGGGCTGTAAAATTCCAGGGGAGATATTCTGGATTTCTTTCGTCTATGGCTTACACTCTATTGGAGCTAGGAGAGATCTTTGGAATTCTCTGCATCTCTTTGAGCCTATTCCAGCTGGGCCATGGTTAATTATGGGGGACTTCAACAGTGTGCTGAACCCAAATGACCGGTTAAATGGATCTCCTATCACAGCTTACGAGATGCAAGATTTCTCCAATTGCTGTTCTAAATTGGGGATTCATGAGCTGAATTGTAATGGGCAGTTCTATACCTGGACGAACGGGAGAACTTGGAGCAAGATTGACAGAGTGTTATGTAATCTTGACTGGACCACCAAATTCCAGCACTCCTTTTCCTTAGTGCTGAATATGGAATCTGTTTCGGATCATGCAGCTTTGGTGGTGAATACTGATCCCCACCTTGCTCGTGGTAGATCTGCGTTTAAATTTAGCAATGCGCTGGCTGACCATCCAAATCTTTTGGCCTGTGTCTCTTTTCATTGGGCAAAACATGTGGCAGGCCATAAAATGTATCAAGTTTACAAGAAGTTGAAAGTGATGAAGCATAACTTGAAAGGTTTGTTTAAAAGGGACTTCAGCTCTATTTCGGCCCCTGTGGAAGAGGCTGAAAAAGCCTACCAAGATCAGCTTATTCATCTTGCTTCTAACCCGAATAATAGCTCTCTTAGGAAGAGTGTGGCAGAGCTAAGGAATGCTGCTTGTAATCTCAGAATTGTTGAATCAAGATTTCTTGCTCAGCTATCCAAGCACAAGTACCTTATCCAGGCGGATAGAAGTTCCAAGTTCTTTCACTCCCTGATTAATAAGAAAAGGAACACCAGATTTATCGCCGCCATCTACAATGAGGAGAATTAGCTCACTTCCTCCATGGTCGAGATAGGAAATGAATTTGTGTCCCACGGCCTAACACTCTGCCTCCTTCCAGAGATGTGTGCCTGAGGGGTCCTTTGGTTACAGAAGCATGGGCTGCTGATCTGTTAAAGCCCGTGACTAGGACTGAAGTCTGGAGCATTGTTTCTAGCATGGATGATAAAAAATCTCCTGGGCCGGATGGGTACAGCGCCCTGTTTTTCAAGAAAGCTTGGCAGATTATAGGAGAGGACATCTTTGGTGCCGTTGCGAAATTCTTTTCTTCGGGCAAATTGTTAAAGCAAATCAACCATGATTTTATTGCTTTGATTCCCAAGTGTGAGAATACCAACAGAGTTAATTTGTATAGGCCTATATCCTGCTGTAATATCATCTACAAAATTATAGCTAAGATTTTGACCAACCGCTTGGTCCCACTTCTGGAACATATCATCGATGCTTCCCAGGCAGCGTTTGTGAAGCACATGAATATGGCTGATAATGTTTTCTTTGTGCAGGAACTTTTTAGGAAGTATGCTAGGAAGAGGGTATCTCCTAGATGTATGCTCAAAGTTGATTTACACAAAGCTTACGACTCTGTCTCATGGGACTTCTTGAATTGGATGTTGTTAAACCTTTGCTTCCCTGCCCAATTCTGCCATTGGGTTATGGAATGTGTCTCCACAATGTCATACAGCATCTCCCTTAATGGAACAATTCATGGGCACTTTGAAGGTCGTAGGGGGCTCCATCAAGGCGATCCTCTCTCGCCATATTTATTTGTGCTTTGTGTGGAATATTTATCGTGGGATCTAAAGAGTATGCACTTCAACAGCGGGTTTAATTTCCATCCTTCGTGCTCAGCCCAGAAGATCACACACCTGGCTTTTGCGGATGATATCATGTTGTTTGCTAGGGGAGACCTGGACTCGGTTGCAGCAATTTTCTCCAAGCTAGACAATTTCTGCAGCATATCGGGCCTTAAGATTAGTGCTGGAAAATTAGAGATATTCTCAGCCGGGATAGATAGCCATTTGTTAGCTGACTTGCACTCTTTGACTGGCTTCGGTTCTGGTTCATTTCCAGTGAGATACTTAGGCATCCCCTTAATGGCTTCTAGGCTGAATGTGTGCCATTATTTTCCTCTTCTGAACCAGATAGGGGACATTATTCAAAGCTGGAACCACAAAACTATTTTGTTTGCGGGGAGATTGGAGCTTATCCGGTCGGTCATCTTTGGCATTGTTAATTTCTGGTTGGGAATGTTCCCTTTGCCCATCTTAGTCATTGATAGGATCAATGCTTTCTGTAGAAATTTTTTGTGGGGTAAATCGGAGCTTGGAAAGAAGAAGCCGTTGGTGGCTTGGAAGACTATTTGCGCCCCTAAAGAGGAGGGTGGTTTGGGGCTGCACTGTCTCAAGAGTTGGAACCACGCCCTTCTAGCCCGCTCCTTGTAGGACTTTACCAACAAGAAAGAATCCTTGTGGGTAAGATGGATCCACCATTTCTATTTCAAAGAGAGGTTAGTCTGGACGTTTCAGCCAGCCAAATCAGACTCCGCACTCATCAAGAGGTTGTGTTCCATTTGTGATTTGATTGTTTCCAAGGAGGGCAGTAACTCCCAAGCTGTAGTGGTGTTCAATTCTTGGATCAAAGGGAATAGATTTGTGGCAACCATGGCTTATGAATACTTCCGCAGCCCAGGAAACAAAGTCCACTGGTTCAAGGTGGTTTGGAATCCTGGGATCCCCCCAAAGGAATCCTTTCTCTGGCTGGCTGCTAATGGCAAGCTCCTCACGCTAGACCGAGCTCTGTTTTTGCTCATGACCATCTATTTTTCAGATGCAGAATGACTTTGCGGATTTGGAATGACATTCGGGATTGGACCAGATTTCCAAGGAATTATATCTCATTGAAGGCAGCCATGAATGGCATCATTCACCAGTGGGCCACATCGGGCATTGCCGGGAAGATTAGATGCTTGGCTCTTGCTACATCAGTTTTTTGTGTATGGATGTGTAGAAATTGCATTTTGTTTGATGACTTTGTATTTAATCCTACTGACTTGCTTGAAAAAAATCAGATTTCGTGTTCTTATGATGGCACACCTGTTGCACTTGTATTAGCAAATTTGCTTGCTTAGATTAGCTAGTCTGTAGGTTCTAGCTTCTGCTTATTTGCTGCTTTTGGCAAGTGTATCAGTATTTATACTTTGATTGACCAAGGAATGCCCTGAATATTTTTTAAGTATTTTTGGAATATATTCATTTACATGTTTTCCAAATAAAAAAAAGAAAGAAAGCTAGAGAAGAATCAAGAAAGAGCTCTCAGTCACTTCCTAGAGAGAGGTTAGAGAGAGAGGGTGTGCTAGGGTTTCTGCCACTTCCCCCCTCCTTGGGTGTAGCCTTGTGGAATTATTCCACCGGGGTGGGGTTTGATGGATTTTTTCGGGTGCATTTACTCCCTTTGGTGCTCTCTCGTGTATGGTTGGTGACACTTGGCTTCTCTTTGATTGCTATTGGTGGAGTAAATAGTGGAGTGGGCGGTGGAGTCCCGTATAGCTTCTGGACGTGTGGAAAAGTTTGGGCGGTGGCCTCCTTGTCTCGATCAAGGCTAGTGGGGTACCCGTTCACTTTCTCACTTTTGGTTTCCGAAGGGTCTACATTGGCGACAAGAATACACGGCTAGGGCTTGTGACTTGTCCCCCTGGTACTCTACGGAGGCGGTCACCTTCATAGTGGTGGTGGGTTTTATCTCTGTACACTTTTGCTGGACTGCCTGAAGGGAAGCGAGAAGCGTCGGCCTTTTTTCCGGTGGTGGTTCGAGGCTTGCAAGGGCGACTCACCTGGGTACTGGGTTTTATCGCGAAGCCTCTTGTTCTGTTTTTGAGCTTTGTGCTAAGCCTGGGGCCTGAGGTTTTGCTCGTTGATGACTGGGCGAGGAATCCCTGTTTTGAACAGCTCTCTCCCTGCGCAACCACTAGATGCTTCCTTTGAAGTCAAGTTCGTGTCTACTTCGGTGACCTTGCTGGAGGAACATTGTTGTTTTTCTTTTTTGTAATTTTGTGTTTCCTGTGGCTGTTGTATTATTGTATTTTCGGAATTCCACAAGTCTGTGTATTTTGTGATATCTTTTGTAATCAGCTGCGAGTTGTATTGTGCCTGGTCTCTCCTTCTTTGAAGGAACAGCAGTCCTGGACTGTTCCTTTTTGGGTTTTCTTTGCAGGTTCGTTTCTACTGCGACCCTAGCTTCTTCCATGCTCTCCAGGGTTTGAATCATGGGGAAAGGGAAGAAGAAATCGGGGAAGAAGGGATTGGACCCGAGGGGGAAGGATGTGGCTGTTAAAGGTTGCGACTATAGAGTTTTCAATCTTAGATCCCGGTCAATCCTTCCATCAAAACATGAAAGTGATCACAACCTTGAGTTCCTCTCGATGAAATCTTCGAAACAACATCTTACTCACTCAAATCCGATACACGAAGCTAATACTTCAAGATTATTGGAGGTAAGGGGTTTGTGAGAGAGAAGAGTTTAGTGTTGAGTGCTTGAAGTATTACACCAAGAGACATCAGATGTGGAATGTTAAACACTGTTACCTCCAACTTAGGAAAAATCCTAGTAATATAACAAGCTATTGGACTCTAACCCTTATGAATCCATATAATCATACAATAACTTATTGAACTTACATGTGAACATATTAATATTTAATATATATATATATATATATATATATTAAATATATTCAACATTATCATTTTATAAATAATAATTATTATCATAACCTTAACAATTATCTAATTAACCAAATCCAAAATCACACAAAACAACGCAAATCACATTACCCTGCATTTACGCACGAGTTCTAGACTAGTTTTGATAGAATGTGGAAGCAAGATCACTAGGTATTTCTATTTCATTTGACGTTGCCACAAATTTGTCTGCTTTGGCTTGAAAGGCAGGTGAAACAACTAGAACCCTTTGATTTTTTTTTTTTGATTTATATATATATATATATATATATATATATATATATATATATATATATATAGCAAAGATCAATCGGTATGTGGTTGCTACCCTTTCCATTTGATGTTGCCACATATTTATCCATCTCTAGGGACAAGGCGGGCGAAACAGAAACAAAACTCACTCGATGAGTCTATTCTATTACAGCCCTTTCATTCTTTTTTTATAGCAAAAATCATATCTTATACTTTTTGATTCTCAAGAAAAATCATATCTTTTCTTAACTGAGACATAACCGTTACAGATATATTGCTTTTTAAATTTTCTTATAACATTTTTTAAAACTTTAAATTTCAAAGAAGCATTTATAACAATTTTTAAATAATTAAAATTGTTAAATTGCAATTTAATTATTTAACAATAACTAATCCAAGATTCAAAAATTATTTATAATATTTTATTAAATTTGAATTTAATCATTTGTTTCTTTTAGTATTTGAAACAATTATTTAACGCCAACTAATGCCAGCTCAAAAAAATATTTATAAAATTTTTGAATTACTAATGATTTTCATGCAGCGCTTAAGCTATCTCTGTAAATATAAAAAAACATAAGTTGTAATGTAAAAAAAATGTTTAAAAAGTGAGATTAAATATTTATTCATGTAAGAAAGCAATTTGTTCCCAACTTTCCAAAATATTGTCCCCACCATTGATGGTGAAGAAAAATCTAACAAACTTGGGATAAAATTAGAAAGAATGATATTAGATAATAATAAAAAGTTGCTGTACATGCAAAAGGGTAGATCACTAAAAAAAATTGCCTTTGCTCCAAACATTATTTTCTTCAATATTTGAGTTTTCAATGATTCACATGTAAGGTACTTATACAAGACATTCCAAAGTTTAGGAATTGAACTCGCGTCATATACTTAAAAAATTCAAGCTCACTTGTATCACACCTTGTGGATGATCAACTGCAAGACATAGTGAACTGTTTCGCCCACATTTAATATATATATTAGATGGTCCAAATCTATTTATTAATGACTAGCCAATGTCGACAATGAATATATATATATATATATATATATTTGTTAAAATGCTAAATTCAATATACTGTAACATATTTATGCATCAAGTGTTGGAGGTAAGGAGTTTGAGAGAAAAAATAGTTTAGTGTTGAGTGCTTAAAGTTTACATCAAGAGACATTAGATGTGGAATGTTCAACTGTGTTACTTCCAACTTAGGAAAAATCCTAGTAATATAGCATGCCATTGATCTCCCATCCATATGGGTCCATATAACCATACAATAACTTATTGGACATGTATGTGAACATATTAATATTTAATATATATTAAATATATTCAACAATCTCCTCCTATATTCACCATATAGCACAATCCAATAAAGTAATAAGTGTAATGTTCAAACAAACATGAATCATCCATGTCAAGTCCAAGACAATCAACTCGGATCAGTCAAAGAGTTTTAGAAATAAAACATTAAATTCAAACAACATTTGCAATCAAATTAAGTGAATCATCATTCTCATGAATCTGTTCTGAGATCAATATAACAATATAAATACCAAGAGTTTTAAATTAAATCTAAACTCATCCAAATCCCAAAATCTAAAAATCAATTTCAAAATCAATTCACAACCAACATATGCATAACCATCAAATATAAGTATGTTAGTCAAAATAGTCTAAGACCTTACAAATATAAGAAAGAAACATAATACTCACAATGTTCACAAAATAGAAATAACAAAATGTAAGTCTCAAGTAAATGGATTCCAACATAATGGGCAATAGCAAGTGAGCTGTCAAGTTCCCTATTACTCTAAATGATATATTCATATATCAAGTTGGTCGTCCTCCTAAGGATCCAACTTCTTAAGCTCTCCTCCATCTCTATCATCCCATGTAGAATGTCAAATATGAATTTCATATTATTATGAATTCAATCATTTGAATAAACTACTAAAAATGTCTAGTTTTACTAAAAGTACTTAGTATCATATCATCAGGCAGAGAAGAACATATATCAATGTCATAAAGCATCATAATATCATGTTTATAAGCATCAAGTCAGTTTCATAAATTATGAACAAGGCCTAAATAGTTTAAGTTATAAAGAGTCATCAACCTAGGTTTATTTGTAAGAAAGTAATGATTGTCTCGTTTTACAAAATAAGACTAATAGTCACGTCACTTACAATAACCTAGTCTTGTAATGTCAAGTTTCAACTGAGAACAAGACCAGTAGGCTTCTTATATAATAAACTATTTTTATGTTTCAATTTGGAATGTCCCAGTTACTAATTCCTTAAAATCAAATAATCTAACATCAAGTTTGGAACGAGGTCATTTAACCAAAAGGATAGGCCAACTTGGTAGGTTGTATCATCAAGTTTGGAATGGCACAAGCTTCCCAGATATTGGATTAAAATCATCTCATCAAGTTTGGAATGAGATCATTTAACCAAAAGGATAGGCCAACCTGGTAGGATTGTATCATCAAGTTTGGACACAAGCTTCCGAGATAGAACTTTTGAATTGGATTAAAATCATTTCATCAAGTTTGGAATGAGATAACTCACCCTTTTCACCACAATCATCGATGAAACATATAAATTGTGCTTATCATTTGGCCAGCAAAGGAAGATTTGATAATTCAAAACACATTAAAGGTCAGTAAATGATAATTAAGACTTGCCTACATAGTCTTTAACCTCATTTCCCCCACTGTTTTGAATAATCGATCTTTAGGCAATCCTTTTGTGAAAGCATCGGCCATGTTATCCTTCGATCTCACATCGACCAAGGTGATAACTTCTTGTTCTCTCAGATAATTCAACAACACATGTCTCAGTCTCACATGTCTTCTCTTTGAATTAAAGAGAGCATTCTTTACGACTTGGATTGGTGCTTGAATATCACAAAAAACTTAAAGAATTAATCTTTAGTTGAGTCAAAGGAATATTCATAATCAGATTCTTTATCCACTCTACCTCTTCACCAGCTGAGGCTAAAGCAAACAGTTCTGATTCCATTGATGACAATGCAATACAAGTCTATCTTTTGGATTTCCAAGTAACAATAGCTCCATCTAGAGTGAATACATATCCACTGGTGGATTTACTATTTCCAATTTTTGAACACCATGAAGCATCAGAATATTCATCCACAGTTGGAGGATAACCAGAATAGCATAGAGCATAATATTTAGTACCTTTAAGGTATCTCATCAGCCTACTGAGGGTCTCCTAATGCTCTTTACTAGGATTACTGTTGGATATAGGGGGAGCTGGAAGAAGATCAAGTCAAGGATGAAGTTTGTGCCTTAGAAGAAAGTTTTAGATTTTCATATGTCAAGGCATTTGGAATGGGTTAAGTGTATGAGAGACTAATCTTATGATCCTTGTATTGCATGAACATGACCATTAATATGCATACATGATTTTACTAAAGCATTAAGTTTTTCATGTTTTAAAAAGAAGTTAATTTCTCATGGTTAAGTTTTTGGGAAAACAAAATATCACTTCTTTAATCGATTACACAAGGATATAATCGATTACCAACTTCTGTTTGATTCTGGAAAAGTCATGAAGAATACTTTAATTGATTATTAGCTACTTGTAATCGATTACATAGCACAAAATGTAAATCATGATTATTTGTCTTAATTGATTACACAAGTTCATTTTTAAATATGCATGAATGCCTTAATCGATTACCACAATCAGTAATCGATTACCTAGGCTTATTCTGAAATTGTACATGTTTGCCTTAATCGATTACCACAATCAGTAATCGATTACATAAGCTTATTTCAAAACTAAACATGTCTGCTTTAATCGATATCAACTCGTTTTAATCGATTACTTTATTCGTTATAAATTCCAGATTGAGCTATGAATATTTTAATTGATTATCTGGAAGATTAATCGATTACATATGACAATTTAATCGATTATAATGATGATTTAATCGATTACATTCTGTTACAAAAGTTGGTTATAAATAGAATGTGAGTTTGTCTGAAAGATACAACTCTTGACTTCGAAATTTCAAAGCACTCACAAGCCTTCTCAAAGTTAGAAAGGATTTCCTGAGCTAGATAGTTTTTGTCCACCTTTTAAATCTTCATGGTATATTGAAAGATTTCTTGGACAAAATTTTTAAAGAAGTTTTTGGAGAGAAAGGTCTGAAATTGATTTCTGTATTTCAACTCTAATTGGTAAATCATATTCATTCATATTCATTAGATCATCAGGTTGTCTCTCTATTAACGCTTGTTGTAATTTTGAATTCTTGGTTGTTTGTAACTTTTGAAAGGGTTCTTTAAGCTTTTTCTAAAGTGGGTTTCTCTAGAGGGAAGAGTAGAGAAGGGTTCTCTATGTCTTGATCATTAGGAATATATAGGGTTTAGATTTTTGTTTCTTTATCTAAGGTTGATAAAGGTGATCAGTTGTAAAACCTTGTAAAGAACAGAATTTGATTTAGTGGAACTCTAACCTAGTGTTGGTTAGAAGAAACTGGATGTAGCCTCTACGTTGAGAGGTGAACCAGTATAAGATTTTGTCTTGATCTCTATTCCTTAATCTTTTCTTATTATCTTAATTTGTGATTCTTTTGGTAAAATCTTTTATTACTCAACATGTGAAGTTTTTAGTAATTGTATTCTTGAACTGGGTGGTTTGATTGATTGAAGCATTCTTATTGTGATAAAGATCCTAAATCTCCTGCTTGCTTTTAAAAGAATTTTTAAAGACTCTGTTTTAACCGATTCACCCCCTCTTGGTTATTGTGTGTGTGTGTTCACTATTGTTTTCAAGTGAAACGACTCAATATGTCAATTGCAAAGGTTATGTCAGGTCTAGTGCAACTCATAGCATACATGAGACTACCTATCAGTTTTGAGTACTTTAACTGATCCACACTGGTCCCTTCATCAGGACTCAATCTTTTGTTAAATCATATAGTGTCTCACTCGGTTTACACTCACTGTATCCCTAGGTAGAAAGTAGTTGCTCAATATAATGAGTTTGGCTAAGGGAGATAACTTGTCTTTCAAAGCTTACTTTCATACCAAGAATGGTATTAGCTATACCAAGATCTTTCATGTCAAATTATTAGCTAAAGTGGTTTTCACATCACTCACTATAGAATGACCGGAGCCAAGAATTAACATGTCATCAACATACAAGCATATAATGACTATCTAATTTGACATGAAACGATAGTGAAGACATTTATCTGAATAACTGGACTAAAAACCATAGCTCTTTTACCACCTTGTCAAACTTAAGATGTCACATCTTAAATGCTTATTTAAGACCATACAAAAATTTGTTCAATTTACAAACTTTTTTCACAAGGCCTTTCATGACATACCCTTTAGGTTGTTCCATGTAGATTTCTTCATTTAACTCTCCATTTAAGAAAATTGTCTTTACATCCATTTGATGCACTACAAAATGTTCAATAGATGTCAAAGCAAGAAGAATTCTTATAGTTGACAAATGACATACAGGTGAATAAACGTCAAAAAAGTCTATTCCACTCTATTGTTTAAAGCCTTTAGCTACTAAATATGCTTTATATCTAGCTATTGATCTGTCACTATTTAGTTTCTTCTTTAATACCCACTTAAAACCTATAGCCTTAGCCCCTTTTGGCAAATTGACTAGCTGCCAAGTGTGATTCTGTAGCAAAGAACTCATTTCATCATCTATGGCTTCTACCCACAGTAAGGATTCCCTAGATCCCATTGCTTCTTGATAGGAGAATGGATCATCCTCTATATGGTAAGTGACAAAGTCCTCACTAAAAATTTTAGAAACTTTATCTCTTGTAGATTTTCTAACTGGGATTGGTTCAATAGCCAGTTGTGTGACATTAGTGTCAGAAGGACAAGCTACAAATTCTACAGGAGATTCTGAAATCATATAAGTAGATCCAAAAACCTTCAAGTCAAGATTGCTAACAAACTTGTACTCAAAGAATTTTGCATCTCTGGATTCTATCACTGCGTTAGTAGATAGATCCAAAAATCTATTTGCAGCACTATCTTCTGCACTACCTAGATATACACAAGTAGTGGTTCTAGGTCCCACCTTAGGCCTTTTAGGATCTTGTATCCTTACATAGGCAACACAACCCCATGTTTTATGGGTATCATATCTACAAGGACATTTGTGTCATATGTCATAAGGTGTCGTAGACAATTTAGAGCGCAGAAACCTGTTTAAGATGTGATTAGCAGTTAAAACAGCTTTTCCCCAATTGGGGAAAGGCATGTCAGTTGTAAGTAACATAGAATTTAGCATTTCAAATTAAAGTTTTATTCTTACGCTCTGCAACACCATTTGATTGGGGTGAGTAAGGAGCAGTAGTTTCAAGTATTATGTCTTCCAAAGCACAAAATTTCTTGAGCCCAGTCATTGTATATTCTCCTCCTCTATTGTAACATCCTAGAAAAATAAATATATAAATAATTATAGTTATATTCAATTTATAAATGAAATAACCTCAAATTATATAAATTATAATAATAGAATAAGTTATATGATTAAAAATAATTTTTAATGACCATGGTAAAACAAAATCATAAAAGTTGAACCAAATCCTTGGAAAATCTTCCAGGTGGCATTAGGGGAAAAACAAATAACAAAAGCCAGCTGCAGTAGCTCCCCACGTTGCACCACCATTAAATGAGAGGAATAATAGTAATAATGAATGAGATAAGAAGGTTTAGATATTTTACCTAGATTTTTTTCCAACTGAATTCCAACTAAAGCCAGTAGTATAAATGTAACACCCCAATATTTTTATATACGTGTTAAATGTGTAATTTAGGAAATGTTTTAGATCAATTAGTAATATGTGATTAAAGGATTTTTTTACCTAGAATAGAGATTAGAAAAATTTCAATACAATACTCCTAGGTAATAAATTACTAATAGGTGACAAGAAAATCTAGAATAGAATTTCTAGGAACTTTACTA
>PYAF01003235.1:380787-402445 GCA_007407185.1 Glycine tomentella
TTTTAATTTTTTTTTTGTTGGTTTACATAGTTTGTAATTTTTTTAAAATATTTTGGTTTCTTTTTGTAGATCAAAGAAAAAGAAAACAAAGATTATGTCAGATAGGTTCTAAGGAAAAAAATGATAAAGGATAAGTAGGATAAAAAAAATTGGCTATTGATTTTGATTACTTATCTTAAAAATGTAATATATATTTCTTGCATGTAATATTCACTTATTCAAGTTCACACATATCATCACATGTGATATTGTAGTTAACTTTAAATTGCTTCATTAATATGTTATCTTATAGCATTTAAATTGGAATTGTTATATTTCCTTGATAGTTTAGCTTAATACATTTAAGTATATAAGAAGAATCAGGTCTCCAAATTAGAAACAAACATAATATTGATCAATAGTCAATAAATATTTAACAACATATCCGTAAACTTGTGAAAAAAAAAATTAAAATGTGAATTGACCAAGTTTATAAAGTACCTCACAATCTAATATTCTTCTTTAAAATATTAATTATGTTCAAATTCATCCAAGGATGTCAATAAATATTTAACAACATATCCAACAAACTTATAAAAAAATGATAATTAAAATGTGAATTGACCAAGGAGAATTATAAAGTACCTCACAAATTAATATTCTTTAAAATATTAATCATATTCAAATTCATCTAAGGATTTCATGTGTTCTAACCTAATTTAGTAATTTATGCTATTTTGTTAAAAGTATATGAAAAAAATGAGATTTTCAAATATAAAAAAGAAAAAGAAATACCAAAAATTAAATAATGAAGTAAAGAAAAAAAATTAATAATAGATAAACAATTTTTGGAAAGTGATATGAGAGGTATTTGTGATAGAATTTATTGATCAACATCAATAGCACCTTTAACTTAAGTTAGTTGAGATCAGCCGTAGATGAATCCAATGATAGATCGGAAATAAAAACAAAAGGAGAGAAAGAGAGCGGGGAAGAAAAAAGGGGAAATAAGACAAAATAAAGGAAAAAAAGAAGCTAAAATAAAAGAAGTGTGAAAGGAGGAGGGGACACATGAAGAGGAAAAAACTTAAAAAAAAGGATACTAGAACATAGAGATACTAATATGAGTTTAACCTTCCACCAAATTTATAGTTTTTCTTCACTCCGTCCTAAGACACACCACCACCACCAATCTATTTCTCACTCCATTAGGTCTTGTTTAACTACATTTCTCTGTGTCAAACTCTTGGTAACAAACTCTTGTTCTTAATATTACCTTTTGTCGAATATCTTCATTTTTTATCTTATCCATCTTAGTATAACCACATATCTACTTAACATCTAGAAAAGAATATACACATATAATTATAATATTTATTTATAATTTTTTATTATAAATGATGGTAGATAATAGAAGTATAAAAGTATATTTCTTCCATTTCTATTTATAACACCCAAATTCACATTGCAATTTAGTAATTAATTCTTAATAATTTATTTTATTAAGTAATTCTATTATTATGTATTATCTTGTATAATAAAAAAAGTTATTATAATATATTAAATTTACCACAACAAAAATATGATAGTGTAATAGAAATGAATTGAATTAGAATTATTTTTAACTCAAACTAATATTCATATTCATTAAAATATAAAATATATTAATTTTAGCACAATAAAATTACATAAAATATCTAATTTAATGTAACAGAAAACGGATATGCTTATGCCAGTTCTGATAATAAATGTATCCATTCGATGATATAGGGCTAAATTGTAAATAGGATATAAAGATATGGCTAAAAATAAAATCTTATGGTAAAATTAAAATTTGAATGAAGTGTTAGTTCCAGATATTTTTTAAAAAGAAAATCATATATATCGCATCTGATACAGAAAAGCGTACATCCAATTAAGTGCATCGTATCGTGTTCTGTTGTGTTCGGTTCTGTTGTTGGGTTCCCGAAAGAAAAGGAAAAGGAAAAGGAAAACTGGAAAAGGAAAAGGAAAAGCATCAGGTTAGGTCAGGGAATTAGCGTGTGTGCGACCGACTTCTCCTTCCATCCTCTCCGGAGTTGTGTGGAAAGAAATCATCAAATCATAGTGAAGATTGATTGATTAATTGAATTAGAATTAGGGTTTGTGGTGAAGAGATGCAGATAGAGGTATGTTCATGGGTGGGTCAATGATTATGCGCTCCCATTCTTCTTCCCCTTTCTCCAACAACAACAAAATGTGTTCCGTCGAATGCCGATTCCGATCGGCGTTCGATTCATATTCCGTTGCTTGCGAGGCCTTCTCTGAACCTCAGCCTTCCCCTCTTTGATACACTCTCTTCTCTCCCTCTCCCTCTCCATCTCTGCGCCGCCGCCATCGCCATCGCCATCGCCATGACCACTTTCCTCGTTGTCGAGAAAGATCCAACCTCCAGATACGCGCGGGTATCTATTCTATTGCTACCTTATTCTTATTGTTTATTTATCATTATATTTATCATTGCGTTTCTGTAATCGATATAATTGCTTTATGCTTCTTCAGTACGATGAATTGTTGGGGAAAGGAGCCTTCAAGACTGTGTATGCCTGCCTCTCTCTCTATAACTCATTCATTCCTTTGCTGCTTTTATTTATTGTTATTTATTTGAATTTCAATGTTGTTGTTCTTTATATGTTGGATTGGTTCAGATACAAAGCGTTTGACGAAGTGGACGGAATCGAAGTTGCTTGGAACAGGATCAGCGTTGAGGACGTTGTGCAGACTCCGCAGCAGCTGGAAAAATTGTACTCGGAGGTTCACCTGCTCAAGTCCTTGAAACACGACAATGTCATCAAGTTGTATAATTCTTGGGTCGATGATACCACCGGCACCATCAACATGATCACCGAATTGTTCACCTCCGGAAGTTTGAGGCAGTTGAGTTTATTTATTTTTGCTATAAATACTCTTTCATTTTAGGGTTTGGTCTGTTGAATTTGATTGGCTGATTGAGATGAGTGTCTCCATTAATCCGAATCATGTTTTTACATTGAGATGAGTGTGTAATCCTATTGATTTTTATCCGGTAGATGTGTGCCTGCCCAAGGGTATTTACATTGAAATGTGGTTTTTTTGTTGTTGTTGGAGAATGTCAGAATCGATTTTCTAAATCGAAAACAATCACGGGCTCAGCCTTTTGCTTTCCTTTTCTCATGAGTTGAGTTTATTGAATTCGCTCTAAACACTAAGTGCCTGATTGATTTACGGTTTGGTAGATTTTGATTTTGTTGACATTGATCAAATTTGATTGAGAAGGGAGCCTATGCTAATCTGAATCACTTATTTACCTTGAAAGTGCAAGAATTGATGTTTTCACTTTAAACAAATAGGGGTTAAGCTTTTCTGCTTTCCTAAGAATGTGGATCCTTCATGTATAGGTACCGGAAGAAGCATAAGAATGTGGATATGAAAGCCATCAAGAACTGGGCGCGGCAAATTCTCCGCGGCTTGTCCTTTCTGCACAGTCACAGTCCTCCTATTGTTCATAGGGACCTGAAATGTGATAATATTTTTGTCAATGGGAATAGTGGACTGGTTAAGATTGGAGATCTTGGATTGGCAATTGTCATGCTGCAGCCTACTGCCCGGAGTGTCATCGGTAATATGATTGATTTCTGATCTTGTGCTGAGGTTTTTGCTCAATGAAACCTTGTAAATTAAACAGAAGATAAATATTTTACACTATCGCTTGGTAACAGGTACACCGGAGTTCATGGCCCCAGAGCTTTATGAGGAGGAATACAATGAACTTGTTGACATATATTCCTTTGGCATGTGCATCTTAGAAATGGTCACCTGTGAGTACCCGTACAGTGAATGTAAAAATCCTGCACAGATATATAAGAAAGTTACCTCTGTAAGTCTGCTGCAATGGAGTTCATTAAATATTTCATGCTGTTTTTCTTTTTCTTTCTTTAATTATCTATTTATTTAGTTATGCTGATTTATCTTGATTTTAGTTATTAATCATATGATTTTTTTGTCTTTTTTTTTTTACTTTCAGGGTATAAAGCCTGCTGCTCTTGCTAAAGTAAATGATCCTGAAGTAAAGCAATTCATAGAGAAGTGTCTAGTTCCAGCATCTATGAGATTGTCTGCATCTGAACTACTGAAAGACCCATTCCTTGCAACTGAAAACACAAAGGATATCAATCATGATATACTGCAGCTGCCTAATCCTCACACCAAATTGGTGAATCCACCAACATGCGAGCCTCATCCCATGGAGATAGATTCTAACTCCAGACGTACTTCACCTGGCTCCTCCATGGGAAGAATTGAAGAAACTTCTCAAGTTTCATTTTTTGATCTTGTGAGGATGACTGAGAATAACAAATTTATGCTAAGAGGGGAGAAAAATGCTGAAAGTACAATTTCACTTACGCTGAGAATTGCAGATGCTAGTGGTGAGTTATGTTCAGATGTATCTTTTTTTCTTTTACTGTTCAATATGCAGATACATGTGCCTAATACATAATATGTCTCTAGGTGGAGCAAGGAATATCCATTTCCCATTCTATATCAATTCTGATACAGCAATTTCCATTGCTGAGGAGATGGTGGAACATCTTGAACTCACAAATGAGGATGTATCTGTCATTGCAGAGCTAATAAATGACATGATTGCTAAGCTTGTCCCCAACTTGAAACCCTTAAGTGAGAAACTCTCATCCGGAACAGATCAATTGTACAGGCCTTCTTCGGAAGTTCAGAATGGTGAAGAATTCAACTGCCACTGGCCATTACAATCAAGTGATTATGATATGAAGGCTGTGTATAAGGATCTAGTTCACTCACGGCCTGTTGATGGGGATGATCAAGAGAAACAAGAATCTGTTATGTCAGATATATCAGCGGAGTGTGGGATTACAGTTACCTCAGATTCTAAAGTTGTAGAGCCTGACATGTTTATATTTGATGAATTCTGGGAGGGGTTTAATGCATTCAATTCCACTTCAGATGTCAGGTTTTGTGGGCAAGAGGATGGACACAAGAATCAATCAGAGAACTCAGCAGGCTCTTTAATCAATTCATGTTGCTGCCCATTCAAAAACTTTGACATATCAAGTATATGTTCTCTTACTCTAGCTGACAAAGATCCTTCAGAAGGGCTGCGGTTGGAAATTGAAGCAATAGATACATACTTTGAACAACGCTTTCGTGAGCTTGAGATGATGAGGGTGGCAGCCATAGAAAGTTCGAAGAGGAGACATGGCGAGAAAGAACATACCTGTTGTGTGATGCATTAGGATGATTTTCTTTGATTTTTTTAAATATGTATATTTTTTTTTGGCATTCGTTTATACCATTTGATTTCTGACTGCATATACTTTGCCTTGGTTTTCTCGTTTTTCTTGACGGGATATGTTTTTGTTGGTATGGGATATGGCGTGCAATTGGCCGAGTTATAATATTATTAGAATATCTTTAGTAGTAAATTCTAAATTTGAATATTAGATTGTTTTTTGGTGAATTTTATGTAACGTAAGATTGAAGATCTATTAAGATTTTAATTATTTTTTCCTTTACTGGTATATTTTATTTTGGGATCTTAGATAATTTTTATTATATTTTACATAGATCATACTTTTAAATATTTAATAAATTAAATATAATTAAGTAATTAAATTTAATAAAATATGGAAGGAAAAAACTTATAAATATTAAGAAATAGGAAAATGAGTAAAAATTTTATTTTTATTTATGATTGGATGTTAAATTTGATAATAAAAAAAATGTAACACATTAATTTAAAAAAAAAATCAAATTTCTTTATTGTTGTGATCGTAACGTTTCTAAATATGCAAGTGTGTTTGAAGTTGTTTATTTGAAGTTGTTGATAAATTCTTTTTGAATTAATATCGATGTAACATCTCGTATGCATTCGGTGTATTAACATATTACTTAATCAGATAAGCGCATAATTACTTTAATTAAAAAGTCACGGAAACGATTTACAAAAAAAAAATCATATTTCTTGATTCATTATGTATGGTACACTTTAATACTCAACAACATAATCCAGCCTCATAGACCCAAAACAATATAAATAGTGGCAGAAGCATAAACAATATCTCTACAGATGTATCAGGAGGTAAACAAAGGTATGTATATACATCAACTGACACTCACAGTGTCTATACAAAAGAATAAGCACCAAGTGCTCTGATCTCCAAGATCACTTCCTCACACGAGGACATACAAAATATACAGTCCATGTACAAACATAACATAACCACCATATATGTACACACGCATATATCTTCCCTTTACAGGGGTACAAGGTATGTCAACATAAACAAAATGAGCCTCCAACTCGCAAAATGCTGCAACAGCTCTGGGGCCTTCTGCGTTGGGAACCGTCATCTCTACCAGATGAGTCTCCTGCAAAACATAATCCCCACACGGGGTGAGATACACATCTCAGTAAGCTCAGGGTCCTTGGAGGCATCTCCTCCACCCTGGCTCACTTTCATGACACATAACATCAAAGGCATCACAAACACTGGCCTCCCGACCCTCATAACAATACACAGCTAATCATCTAGCTCTAATGTATAACTGCGGAACTACGCAGCCACGATGCATCATCATCAGCATCAGGACTCTCAGTCCTCAGTGTGAGACCGGAACTCACACCCGTGTCATCCCATCGAGAGTTACCCCTTTACGCATGGATGCACGTATATGGCACCTCCGAGAATAGGCTTCAACCGCGACGAGACCACCTATCTCTTGGTCTTAAGGTATCATCATCACCCTTTACATGAGCAAACCAAACTAAGAGGTGCGCTCTTCTCCTAGGGAGGTCCATATCTATCTAACTGGCCAGAAGATCTATTCAACAGGTAACCATACATACCAAGCATAGAATTATGCATACATATCATCATGAGGAATGCAACAACCATTTCAATGCACATGCATTATGAATGCAACCATCACTCCCTCGGAGTATGGTGGAACACAGCAGTGGGAAACACTCCCAAGAAACCAAGAACTTACCTGGCAAAGCCGTGCTCTTCAGTTCAACCCCAGAATGATGGTCTACGCCACTGACACCCGCGGTGTCACACCCTATACAAGGCATATAAGCTCAATCAATCATCAATTCAACCATACAAAGCACATAACAACGGTTCTCAACCGTTACAATGAAAGGAAGCGTCATTCCTTTCCATATAAACCTCTAAGTTCTCTATCTTAAGGTTATAGAATTAACCAATCCAAAGCTATACAAGCCCAAAGTTCAACAACGAACAATATGGCTACACGGCTTCTTCAACACAAAAACACTGTTTATATAGCTTCTGGAGCACATATAGCTTCAGCAACAAGGCTCATGCATGTTCAACAATCATCAATAAACCAACATACTAGTTACACATGCCTTTCTCAGAGCCAAAAACCAAAGTCCATGAAACTAACATTTGAAAGCTAATCCTTCATCACAACAACATTCTAAACATGCTTTTCTAAAGGACCCAAGCCTAATTCCAACTCTAGCTCAAAAGGGTCATTATGCATCCCAAAGACAAATTCACAAATCAAACGGTAAAACTCGAGTTTCTTACCTCTAAGACGACAAGGAAGACTAGTGGACCACTTCCCCAAGCTTGGGTGTCCAAGAATCGCTTCCTTTCCTCGTCGAGCTCGAGTTTTGGGAAGCTCCTTAGAGATTTCGATCTCTCCATTTGATGGTTTTTAGAAAAATGTAATGAAGGATTCTAGCTCATAAGGTGATTCCCTACAACTTTCATGTTTGGAGGGAAGTGTTTTGGTGAAGTTTGGTGAAGATATGGAGCTTTCCAAGCTCTTTAATGGTGGAAACGGAGTACGGAGGAAGATGGTTGTTTTGGCCCCAAAAACGCGTAAAATGAACTTATATAGTGGTACAGGTCACGTTCTGGCACTAACTGCACCACTATGGTGCCATCCGCGCCAAGTTCCAGTGAAAAAAGGCTTTCTGGAGCACTTTTGGCGCTAACCGCGCCACTCTGGCGCTAATCGCGTCAACTTCCAGTATCTGTGGCGCTAACCGCGCCGTTCTGGCGCTAATCGCGCTAACTTCCAGAACATGTGGTGCTAACCGCGCCGTTCTTGCGCTAATCGCGCTAACTGGCAGAACTTGTGGTGCTACTCGCGCCAATCTCACGCTAACCGCGTCAGGACCATTTCCGTCACTAAATCCGTCGCTAATTCTGTCACTAAAGCTTTTGCGACAGAATTTTGAAAATTTAACTTTTCTTTCTTTCTTTTTCTTTTATTTATAAAGCCTTGGTTATTATAATCGACATTACCACTGAATGTATCTCGTTCGTCTTTGACAATCATGTTATGTAATATAATGCATGCTAACATTATATCCTTAATTGTATCCATGTTCCAGGCATGCGATGAACTACATATAATTGAAAATCAAGATTTGAGCACACCAAATTCTCATTGTACATCCTTTCTCGTTGTTTCTTGACATTTTGCAAATAATTTTCTTCTGGGACCTTGTGGCATTAGTATAGTCTTCAAAAATGTTGTCTAATCAAGATAAATACCATATGCAAGATAGTACTCATATTATATGGAGTTCCATTAATGGTAAATTATATTGGAGGAGCTTGACCTTGCAAAACGTCATCCAACACAGGCGATTGGTTTAACACATTAATGTCATTGTTTGAACCTGCAACTCCAAAATATGCATGTCAAATCCACAAGTCTTGTGAAGCGACGACTTCAAGTATTATTGTGGGTTTGCGATGATCACCTCTACAATATTGATCCTGTCATGCAACTGGACAACTTTTCACTCCCAATACATACAATCAATAGAACCTAACATACATGGAAACCCTTGAGCATCTCTAATTTGTAGTAGGTGATTGATGTCATTGTTGTTGAGTCTTCTCAAGTACTCTTGTCCAAATATCTCATTGATACCCCTTACAAATTTTTGTAAGCATTGAGTTGCAGTGCATTCGCCAATAATAACGTACTTATCCACACAATCAGCAGGTGATCCGTATGCCAATTTATGAATAGCTGCAATGGCGATAGAGCTATTCTACAAACAATATCAAGTCTCATTCGGAAATACTCATCATGATTATTAAGAACGTTGGCAATTCAAATGAACAATTATCATCGCATTCGGAACCTACATCGGAATTGAGTCTCTATGTATATCACTTTTTATGGGAATTAGTCATTCATCAATCGTAGATGTTCATCTTCACGATTGAGATTAATGACTCCTTTGGACCTTCTGTGTTGACTATTGTTGTCTCCTTGTTGCGTCGCACGTAAGTAGCTCATGATTGTTCATCACTATCGTCGTCAAATGTTTCATAAACAATTTGTTTCCAAACTCTGTCAAAGTCATTAGTTCAATCCATTGTATGAATGATTGATTGCATAAACAGGTGAAAGAAGAATATTGTTTGAAGGAGACATACAACAATGAATGAGAATTGAACAATTAAATAACAAATTATACAACGGATAGTTTTGCAATGGTTAGATAATAGCGACTAGTTTCATAACGGTTTTCAAAAATAAAAAAATTGAACAAATTAAAATTACAGTTAAAAATTATAAAACAAAAAAGACAAGTCCAACATGATTCCTAAAAATAAAAATTAAAAGATGGTTACAACAAATTAAATCTACCTAGCAAATTAATACTAGATTCCTAGTTTACGCCTAATTATTTTACAAAAGGCTTGATGGTCTTCGAGTTGGGTTTCAGACATTGTAGATGTGTCATTCATTAGAATGTCGTAATATTTTTTTCTAATTATTTTTCCCTTAAGGCTGCTAGTTTTGCGTTGAGAACATTTCTTTCCTACATTGCTTCCTCCTCACCAGTCAAGTCCACAGAATTGATAGATATTCCTACTCCTTTCCTTCGCTCTTCCTTTTGGCTTCCTTTTGCTCCATTGGACGAACAATTGGAGACGGTGTGTCAGCTTCAACATCTTCGACCGGTATTTCTGGATTACAGGATGATGAATATGCCCCAGATGTGAAAATCTTCGTCTTTTTAGAGCAATTTCTAGTAAACCGGTCTAACCATTTCGGTTGATCTTTCAAAATTCTTCAAGCATGTTCCAAACCAAAATTGATTCATTCTTCCTTCCAAATGGCATATGCATGAAGCATGACATCGTTATCCATACAACCACTTTTCTTGAATGATACTGCTTGCTTGTAATGACCCTTGAATTTTTGCAAGCCTAGATTAATATTTTATCATCGTGATTTCAGTTGATTCACTGTTTTTTCATGGAGTTCACCTTGAAATTTGTTTGTAATTTTCTGTGACTTTCAACCAAAACACTTCTTTTCCTTGACCAACACCAATAATTGGACCGGTTGAGATGTTCAGCCATGAACTAATGAGGTATGTATCTTCTTCTATTGCAAAGGCGACTCAAGGCTTCTTTTATGTAGAAGACCCTCCTATTTCTTCAATGACGATCTCTTCTAGTCCAATTTGGGTAGAAAATTGTGGTAATTGTGGACTAACTTCATCATTTGAAACCATGGTAGGATTGTTTAGTGGGATTGAAGAAAATGGTTGAAAACTTTGAGAAATTACGGTGGAAGGGGTTTGAGTGTTTGACATAAAATAATTTGGTGATGGTGGTGGTAGAAAAAGAGAGGGAAAAAAAGAGGACAATTTTGTAAATTTTGGGTCGAAGGATACATGTGGTAATTTTTTTAAAAAAATTATATTAAGTTTTCCAATCAAATTGATTTGGATCCATGTCAAAAAAATTATATTAAGTTTTCCAATCAAATTGATTTGGATCCATGTTGCACAAATAAAATTTAACTCAAATTGAGATTGAAGAATAGTTATTGACAAATGAAAAATGAGAACGAAAATTGTATAGACAAATTATGTGTGTATTGAACCAATTTATAGGATGTTTATGTGTAACAACAATATATTTTTTGCACCATCGACAACATTTGATACATGTTAGCATTTTGTCACGTTGATATGATAAAGCTGCATGCTTATCTTGCTATTTTGAAACTTCATATCTTGTGTTAGTAATCATATATGTTTTTTTGTACTTATGCACTCTTTAACTAACTTTGACACACCTTTTGATGTAGTAGGTAATTTTTTGTTTACTTGTTTCTCTTTCATACTTAGTGTTATGAAAATGGGTTCTATCATTTACTTGGTCAAAACATTGGGTCAAAAGTCCATCAGTGAATTACTTATTGACCCTATATATATATATATATATATATATATATATATATATATATATATATATTAAAAAAATTAAAAATATATAATATACCTAACAAAATGTGATCAATTCATATTTTTATACTCCAAAAATAAATTCATTGTCATGATCCAACTATAAGTATTATATAATCATTTATTACTATAAATTAATTCATGGATATTATCATTAAATAACTAAGGAAACTCTTATTTCTCTAATTACAAAAGTTATCATATGACCGTAAATAAGTTTGGTGAAGATGTATAAAACACATAAATATTACACTATATCATAATTAATATGATAATAATTAGTTATTATATATTGCTATCAAGATAAAATAAACTAATATTATAAGAGTATATTATATAACATTCAATAATTAGATATTAACAATTTAACATGTTGTAGGAATTGGAAAAAAAAATTCTCGATCAGACTAGCTCAGTCTGAGTCACCAGATTTCATCAAACCCAACCGAGTCAAACTGCGTCTCTTGCATTTCTAGTCCTGCACCATAATCGGACTACCCTAAACATCAGGTCCTCGTCCAACCGGTTGGGCTGGTCCAATTTCAATAACTATGTTCTTACTTTTGGACAAAACCTATGAAGAATCTAATATTTATTATCTGCAAAGAGGATCAAAATATCATAATATTAAGTAGGGACAGATCCATGCATTATGGTGTGGGGGAAATTTGCCTCACTATTTATTTATTTATATATGTGTAATAAAAAAATTTAACCATATAAAAAAATATATTGTCCCTATTAGATAATTTTTTGAAAAATATATAAAAATATAAGAAATAAAAAAGAGAGAATAAATTGATACTAATTTTACTATTTTATCATTTTATTTTTTAGAATTAATTACTATTTTGGTCCTCTAATTTATTTTTTAGATTCAATTTGGTTCCTTTAGTTTGAAAATGTTCAATTAAGTTCTTTATCAATTCCCAAACAAAGCAAGAAAGGGATTGAGAGAGTTTGCCATTCAAGATGTTTCTGTACAATTAATTTTGTGAATAATAGAAAGCTTAATTGCATGGGAGAGGATGAATGATTGAACGATTGTTTGATTATATACATAGAAAGATATTTTTATAGTATTGACAATGAAACAACCATAGAGCATTTTCAATGAAAATACATAAAGGACAATTATAATCGTAGAAACTTAAGTATTTTGAATTATTATTTTTGTTAGAACAGGAGGAGCTTGAAGATGATCAAGTTGCTGAGGATCTTAATCAAGGAAAAGTTTTAGCTTTTACATATCATTCAATTGAAGGCATATGTAATTCTTAGATGGTTAAGAGTTTCATCCTATGATCCTTTGCATTTGCATAAACATCATTCATTGGCTTGCATTCATGGTTTTACAAAAGCATATGTTTTGTGAACAAGATTTTAAAGCATTCATGATTGCATTGAAAAATTCAAAGTGTTCAAAGCTTGTTTTAGAAAAATAATTTAGTACTACTTTAATCGATTACAAGCTAATGGTAATCTATTACTTAAGCTTTGAAGAACACATTAATCGATTACAACTATATGGTAATCGATTACTCTTCACAAATCACAGTTGAAGTCTTCCTATGATAATCGATTATGATATGGTGGTAATCGATTACTTGACTTGTTTTTGAAACATGACTTCATGTGTTAATCGATTACATAATGATTTAATCGATTATATTACTCATGAATATTTCCAAAAAGATTCAAGAACACTTTAATCGATTACAGTAGAATAATAATCGATTACACTTCACAATGTCAGAGAAATGTCTTCCTGTGATAATCGATTACGATTTATGGTAATTGATTACTTGGCGTGTTTTGGAAAACAAGACTTTCTGTGTTAATCGATTACATGGTGATTTAATCGATTACTTTGCTCATATATTTTTTTCTAGAAAACTCAAGAACATTTTAATCGATTGAATTTATTTTTAATTGATTACATTAGTGGTTTTAACGATTACATTAACAATTTAATCGATTACATTCAGTTATAACAGTTTATTATAAATAGCTGTTGGGTCTTCTGAAAAACATACAAATCATTACATTGCAAATTTTCATAAGTTTTCAAAAGTCTTATGAAGTGAGAAAGGATATTTTGAGTTATAAAGTTCTTGACCCAAAAATTCTAAATCTTCATGTTGCATTAAAAGATTTCTTCTTGGGCAATATATTAAAGAAGTATTTGGAGAGGAAGCTCTGAAACTTGTTTTCATTTCAAACCTAATTACTAAACCATATTCATTCATATTCATTGGATCATCAAGTTGTCTCTCTCCATTAACTTTGCTTGTAAATTAGTTTTAGAATTTTTGGTTGTTTGTTGCTATTACAAAAGTTTCTTAAAGCTTTTCTAGAATAGGGTTCTCTAGAGAGAAGAGTAGAGAAGAGTTTCTCTTAGTCTTGGACACTAGGAGTCTAAAAGGGTTTTAGATTTATGTTCTTAATCTAGGGTTGATTAAGGGTGATTGTTGTAAGCTTGTAATAACTGAATTTTGTGAATAGTGGAACTCTAATCAAGTTTTGGTTAGAGGAAATTAGATGTACCTTCTCTTGTTGAGAGGTGAACCAGTATAAGTTCTTATATTGATTACTTTCTTTAATCTCTTCTAGCTATCTTAATATATGATTCTTTGGTGAAATCTTTATTACTCAACAAGTGAAGATTTTAGCAATTGCTTTCTTGAGCTGATTGATTTGATTGATTGAAACATTCTTGATTTAATTGTAATACGATCTTATAACTCTGATTCTTTAAAGATTTTTAAAAGGCCAAGTATTAACCAATTCACCCCATCTTGGTTATTGTGTGTGTTCATATTGTTTTCACTTTTGTCATGATATCATGTATTTTGTAAAAATTAAAAATATTTCTTTTAGAAATATTACTAACTATTTCTTGTCCCTACTATGGAAAATTCTTGGATCCATCATTGGCATTAAGTATTTATAAATGCACAGATTCAACCTCCGTGTATTAATGTCTATTAAGACATACAAAAACACATAAAGCTTTCATCTAAAAGAATTCAAATGTCAATAAGAAAACTTAGCATTTATTTGCATAAATCAAAGTTTTGAAGGATTTTGATTTATGTTATAACTAACACACAAGCTCACATATGCACAATCACTTACGCATGCGTGTGCACGTGACACACTAAAAAAATTAGTTTATAAAGCATATAAAAATAGAAAAAAATTTCATTAACAATAGAGTTTAACTTCTATGTATTATTCATGTAAAAAAAGTACTAATGACTAATAAAAATAAGAAAAACATAACTTTTAAAATAATTAATATAAAGTCAATAAATTTACTTAACATGATAATTTTGTATTGAATGATAATGTAAAATGTATTTACATATTTTTAGTGCATAAATTACTTATAACTATTATGATATATATATATATATATATATATATATATATAATATCTTATATTATATTCATTTATATTAAAATATATATTAAATGAAATAGAATAATTACATAAATTTACTATATACTTTGAGAATTTTATTATTAGTATTTTTATTATTAATATAATATATTTAGTAAGTTTAATATGTATTATAAAATGTGTATGATTTTTTATATAAATCTATTTATATTAAAAATGTTGCATTAAATTAAAAGAAATCATTCAGAATCTAATAGCTTTAAATGTAATGCTCTTCGTGACAAAAAAATTATACAAGAATATAAAATCTCAAAATTATAATAATATGAAAATATCTCTTTGTATAATAAATAAAGTCAAATAAATAAGTTTTTACATAAGTTAAAATAGTATCCTCAAAATATGAACATTTAAACTAAATGAATACTAAAAATATGACGAAAGTGACAGTATGTGACATCTTATTCTGAAGTACTAACAGAAGTTCATGAAAATACAATGAACACTTACGCAAATAAACCAAGAGGGGGGGGGGTGAATTGGTTTTACCTCAAAGTTTTAAAATTTCCTTTCAAAATTTATAACAGTGAAAGACTTCAAAAGGATCGTATCAATTTAAAACAATTAGAAATTAGATTTCTTCATCAATCAAATTACTCTTGTGCAGTAACCAAGTTTATATGATGAACAAATTCTATACTTCAAGAATTTAATGAAATATAAACTGAAATCTAATGCACACAAGACTTATACTGGTTCACGTCTCAACCCCGGAGGCTACATCCAGTTTTCTTCCAACCAAATCTTTGTTAGAGTTCCACTATAACAAATATTTGTTCTTTACAAGCTTACAAAATGATCTCTCTTACCCTCTCTAGGTAAAATTCAAAATCTACTCCCTATAGACTTTTCAATATTAAAAATACAATGAACACTTATGCAAATAAACCAAGACCCGAAGGGGGGATGAATTGGTTTTACCTCAGAGTTTTAAAATTTCCTTTCAAAATTTATAACAACAGAAGACTTTAAAAGGATCGTATCAATTTAAAACCAATTATAAATCAATTTACTTCATCAATCAAATTACTCTTGTGCAGTAACCAAGTTTATATAATGAACAAATTCTATACTTCAAGAATTTAATGAAATATAAGCTGAAATCTAATGCACACAAGATTTATACTGGTTCACCTCTCAACCCCGGAGGCTACATCCAGTTTTCTTCCAACCAAATCTTGGTTAGAGTTCAACTATAACAAATATCTGTTCTTTACAAGCTTACAATATGATCTCTCTTGCCCTCCCTAGGTAACATTCAAAATCTACTCCTTATAGACTTTTCAAAAGATCAAGAACCAGAGATCCCCTCTCTGTTCTTCCCTCTAGAAACCCTTTCTAGAAAAAAACTTTAAAGAATCCAAATGTTATATGGAAATACAACACAATTATACAACAAATATCAACTAGACTCAAGCTTTAGGTACAAGAAAGATATCACCTTATAATCCTCAGCAATTTCAATGATATGAATGATTCAATCAACCTGAGATTATATGCAAAAAATGACTATCACTCTTTCTTGATTACCTTCTTTAAGCACTAGCTTGAATAAGTCTTCAATCCTTGAGTATCAAGACTAAAAACTCAAGTAAATTTAAATGACGCTCAACACATTTGATTATCTCACTAATTTCAGCCTAGGGTACACTTGAGAGCTTTAGAATATGTATATCACAAAGTTTGCACGAATTTTTCTTTCTTTCTTACTTAGTCTCACTCAGACTCATTTTTTTATTCATAAAAAAAACTGTTTTAACTAACTGTAATCGATTAATTCGTCAATATAATCGATTATTTTAACTATTATAATCGATTATTTTATCCATATAATCGATTAAATTGCTTATCAGAAATCTGAAAATCTGTTACGAACAGAATAATCGATTAAATTACCTTGTAATTGATTAAGCCAAACAAACTATGTTTTACAATGCACATATGTAATCGATTAAATACCCATTTAATCGATTAACATAGATCATGCCTAAAACTTAAAAATGCATATTTAATCGATTACTAACATCTGGTAATAGATTAAACCAGATGAACATGCTGTGTAAAATTATGCAGAAGCTTATGTAATTGATTATTTTCCAAGATAATCGATTATCACAGGAAGTTCCTTATTCTGTGTAAAGCTAATTTAATCGATTACGAGCCAGTGATAGTCGATTAAAATGTTCATAAGGCATTTTCCATAAAACATTCACACGCCTGTAATCAATTATTTCACCTAAGTAATCGATTAAAGCAGTGAAAAAATGTTTTATATAATTCCTAATTGCCTTTATGAAATTCTATAAGTTTGCTTTTTACCACATGATTAATTCCTATCAAATGAATGTATGAATGCATGAATTATCAATAGCTAATGAGGATTATAAAGCTTTATCTAATGAACCAAGCTTAATCACAATTACATATGCCATCAAATTAATTGGGCATGTAAAATATCAAAACTCATTTACTTCAATCATCTTTGAATCCTTTGCTTCAGCTTCTTTGATTCTAACAGTTCACAATATAATTAGATGATATTCTAAAGTACTAAAAATATAACAAAGCTAAAAAAAATGTAACTAAGGAAACTATATCTTCAAGTCTCCTCAAACTCAACAACTTCTTTCTCATGCTATGAAAATAACACTTATAATTAGATGATAATTCCAATGAATAAAACAACTAGTAGAAGTTCACAATAGTATTATTCTCAGCCATCAGAATAATCAAGAAAATCTACCATGGTATCCGCAATGAATTTAATATAAGATTATATATGTATATATTTACCCACCAATAAAAATCATAATAAACAATCACAATTCATGAAATTTTGAATAACTAAAATATTTAAATAAATGAAAACACACTACTAGAAAAACATCTTCGACAACGGTTATTTAAGATAATCGACGACGGTTTTGAACCGTCTTTGAAGCCAACATAGTGAAAAGTCAAAACTTTTTACAAAGGTTCCTTAACCGTCTTAGAATGAGAGATTTGACATTGATTTCGTAAGAAAGTGTCTTTAAAAAATCATCATTCTAAGGCAGTTTTCAAGTAAAAGCCGTCTTAGAAGCATAACTTTTTAAGAATGTTTTTACTTGAAAATTGTCTTAGAATCCTTAATTTTTTAAAAACAATTAAAGAAAATTGAAAATTCTAAAATGATTTTATAAAAAAAAATGTCTTAAAAAGTAGATTTTGTATGACGATTTTTAGAGAACCGTCTTAGAATAATTTTTTTAAAATAAAAAATGCCAACACGTCAATTATAGACATTATATATCAAATCATTGATGATTATTTTTAAAAAAATAAATGATCTCCATTTTTCTTTCCAATTAAAAAAGGACATCAATTTAGCTTTTGAATGAAAGAGAATGATATGAAATCAATGATCATTTAAAAAAATTAACTCCAATTTAATCTATCAATAGTAGAACACATGAGATCATGTCATCCTTCAAATCTCGGTTGAGGGAAGTTATAAAAGTATTTTCTTCAATTGGTTCCTGTCAGCCTATAATAGAAAACAAATTATGATAAATTTCACCAAAATTTATAGTGAAAATGGGATAAAAGACTAAGTATATTATATAATTGGAATAACTGTGTTATTTTAGACGAACAATATGGTAAAAAATAGTGACAGCACAATTTTCTTGCAAATAAAAATATATTCTTGAATATATTATCATAGACTTCTAAAATTTCCACAACTCATGTCGCCTACGGACTAAGCTAGAAGATAATTAAACTTGTATGCTTTATTCTTCTAGGTAAGTAATTAAATTTTAAGTAAAGTTATTACATGAGAAGAAAAATTAAAAAGCATATGAAATCTAGTTAGGCTTATTTTATATTGTGATACAAACAAGAAATGATTTTCTAATTTTGCACAATGATGATGTTCATTTTGAAAAGTTCTATTATGAAGGGTCGTTTAGTGTTGTCTATGATGTTCTAATCTAGCCAGGCATATTAATATCATAAACACTTTTTCAAAAATATTGGTATACAAAACATATGGTTTGAGTATAAAATCTAAACAAAAGTACCTACCCAAAAGATTGTAAAAGTTTTAAAGAAACACAGAGAAGTGCAATGCAACAGTGGAAGTTACTGCAATCTAGAGGTAGAGATTGCATCATGTAATGAAATGTATAATTTAACTCCTAAGCCAACTCTACGGTCCATATAAATAAACATAAATAATATGAAACAAATAACAGTCACCATGCACTATGCATTACCATTATCAACCTTAATGTTCAAGCTTAAGTAAATTTAGTACTAATAAACTTTACTGGCATGGCCAATTAATCCCCAACAAGAGCTAGGGGTCCATTATGTCCATCAAATTGCTGTAAAAACTCTATATCAGAAAATGAAACAAGGACAAACGCCCAAAAAAAGGAAAAGAAAAATAGTGCATTGTGTTATAAGCATTCAGTGCATAAGAACAAAATGACTATAATCTTGCCTGTGATCCAACTAAAATGACTGCAAAAGAACAAAGTCTTAACAATAAAGCCAAGAAATTAAATATGTCATTCAATTAACTGTGTACCTTAATTGGGTCTGTGTGCTTAACCACCAATATTATGTGTACCTTAATTGGTTGTAACCTTGTTCAGTTTCAATTCAATTAATTAACAACTTTGTGTTCCAAGTGGTCCTTATTCCTGAATAAATATTGAGTGTCTACCCAATACAAATTTTTCAAAAATGGAATGCATGTATCTTATTTATTAACACCAAATCCATCACACAAGGTCCCAGTCACACAACCAAAAGCTGAATAAATAAATAAAATATTGAGAGGACTCATTCTTCCCTCTTGACATCAAATTTAAGGCTTGAGAGGACTCATTCTGGCTATATTTCATATTTCTTATATATTGTGAACATTTTAGGGTAAAGAATTAAAAATAAACAAAAAAAACATTTTATAAATAAACGGCAAAGGATTGACCAAAAGAGAAGCTTTCGATTCATTGGCAACCTTCTCAACCACTACAGGTTTGCCACTAGACCAACAAAGTCTTAACAAGAAAAACAAAACAAGAAAGCAATGTTATGTTATTCAATATGGAAAAAACAAGCTGTAAGAAACAAACATACCCCAAAAACTGAAAATATAGTGTGTTGTACAAAATGATAAAATTACACGTGGCCATTACAGTGTGGGGTCATTGTACACGTGTTCGCCCTCCGTGTCAGCCTTGCTACAGCGCAGACATCAACCCTCAACAGTCGGGTATCCTTGTCCAAAAAAAACTTATCTATTACGCTTATTCAAATAAGTGTAACCACTTTATCTCCTAGAATATCTTTATCTATCTCCAACTGATTATCTACAAGCTGTTACTTATCTACAAGTAATAACATATCAAAAAGGTACACATTATCTTTTATTCAAATTACATAACTGACCTGCTATTATCTGTTATCTGATCAACAGATTAATTAACAAACAAAGGCCCAAGACCCATACTCCACGCTATAAATACAGGTTTTCTCTAAACCTTTACTCACTCAATATTCATGTTCATATTCATCTGATACACACTCAGAAACATTCACTCCGAGACCACCTCGGGGACCTTCTACCTACATTTTCTTACTTAGTTATACTTCTATAATTGATGTACTTACTTGAATGTCAGAGTCCTCTCCTTTGTTTTGCAAGTCCCCCTCCTTAAATAGGTTGACTCATCATCCGACCACTACTACAAAAGTGCTATTCAAAGACGATTTTATACCCCATACAAAGACGGTTGTACGACCTGTAAAATATGGGAACACTTCACACTTAACCAAGAGGGGGGGTGAATTGGTTAGCCTTGGTAAATTTAAAAATTTCTTGATGTATCAAAATCAGAGTTACTTTGCCCTTTGGATCTTTATTACAAAAACAATCAAGAATCTTTATCCAAATTCAATCCAAGACTTGAAACAATATGTAACACAGAATTCACAAGAAGAACTAACAATTATGCAGTAGATAAGAGAACACACGAATTTATACTGGTTCACCTCAAACACTATGAGGCTATATCCAGTTTCTTCTACTCAACACTAGAGTAGAGTTCCACTATAACAAATATTATCCTTACAAGCAATTACAAGCTTCTCTTTATCAACCCTAGATAAAGTTCAGAAGTCTAAAACCGTATTAGACCCTTAGAAGCAATACCCACACTGAGAACACTACTCAGCTGTCCTTAGAGAAACACTATTTCTAATCTTGCAAGAAAAACCCAATTACAAAGGAACTTACAAACAAAGATACAATCAGAATTTTTTACACCATCAAAGAGTAAGGAAAGAATTCACCTGATGATCCAAGAATGATATGCATAATGATGAATATACCAGGTTGAATGAGAAACAATATGCAGAATAAGCCTTTCCTTAAACTTTGAAATGAATTGCCTTGCTTCACTAAATCCTAGTGACCCATATTAGTTTGAATGGAAGCAAGACCTTTTGAACCAAGAAGAATGCCTTTGTGACGGATTAGAAAGCTCTTAGAATGCTCAGTGCTCAAAAATTCAATTTTTATTTCGTTCTTTTTAATCAGACAAGGCAAGGGTTCTATTTATATAAAGAACTGTAACAGAAATAATCGATTAAACCAGCTCCTGTAATCGATTGTTTATGAATTGTAATCAATTACATACGTTCCCGTAATCGATTAAAGTGTTCAAGATAAGTTCTGGGTTACAGTAACGGGTCATTTAATCGATTATCCCGATGTGTAATCGATTAAGTCAGACTTTGTAAAAATCATGTTTGTGAAATGTAATCGATTACAATATATGGTAATCGATTAAGACAGACAATATGCAAAACATGAAATGAACTAAATAATCGATTACAAT
>PYAF01003235.1:402545-438805 GCA_007407185.1 Glycine tomentella
AATCTTAATTTCCAAATAGGTATTTAATCGATTACGGATTAGTGGTAATCGATTAAACCAGTCACTCAGTTAAATTTTTGTGTATGCAGGAATGAAATAATCGATTAATACGATAATGTAATCGATTAATTTGTTCTTAATGATTTCCAGAAAGTTTGAAGAACAATATAATCGATTCTTTATGTTTAGTAATCGATTAAACCAGCTTAGAACTATTTTTCCAAAATACTTAGCTTCTTTTTAAGTTTCAAATCAATTACTTAAAGCCGTTATGATATAATGCATGAATGAACATTAATGGTATGCATGCAAGGACTTGGATCAACAGAAGACTTTCTTTCCTTTTACATTTAATCATAATTCTTCATCTTCAAGCCTTCAAGCCTTCAAGCATGTTGAAAGTCAAAATATTGCCAAGTCTTTATATTGCTTCAATCTTCAAGAGCTCCCCCTCAAATCAACAGGACCATCTTTGTATCGAGTGTCGTTGAAAGTCGTTACTTTCGACGATGGTTATAAAACCGTCTTTGTAGCGCTCACTTTCTCAGACGGTTCTTAGTAAAACAGTCTTTGAAAAAAGTTTTTTAAAAAAAATATGTAAAAACTCCTTTCTAAGATGGTTTTATCCTAAAACCGTCTTAGATTTCATTTTTCAATTTTTTTTTGTTTAATGACTTCTAAGACGATTTTAGGCGAAAACCGTCTTAGAATGTCACATTCTAAGACAGTTTTTCCTATAATCGTCTTAGAATATTGAGATACTAAGACGATTTTCCCAAAAATCGTCTTAGAAACTCATTTTTTATAAAAAAAAATATAATATTTCTAAGACGATTTTTAGGAAGAACCATCTTAGAATGTGACATCTAAGATGGTTATTCCTAAAAATCCTCTTAGATTAGTGTAATTTTTTTAAAAAAAAGCTAATCTAAGACGATTTTTAGGAATGATCGTCTTAGAATGTCGTAAGTGTTTATTTTTTTTCATATTTAATTTTGAACATCTCATGCATTATGAATAAACATACTTAAAAGTAAAATATATATAGTTAAAGAATATACATAGTTAATCTTACATGTAACCTTTCTTCAAGAATCTTGAGGATTTGATCTTTAGAGTAAACCCGAATATTTACAACAATAGGTTTGCCTGAAACAAAACAAATGGAAGAGATTAAAAAGCAAGACAATAAAAATAATGTCCAATGATGTACACAAGTAGGATAGCTCCAATTACTAGCCACAAACAATTTTGCAAGCAGTACAGATAAAAAAAAAAAAAGAAGTTATAGCCAATACCTAGTATAAAAGGAGACCCAATCCAAGAATGAAACACACCACCGTCACTTGGTATTGGCTTATAAAAATTAGAAAGAATAGTATTTGACAATAAACATTTGGGGACACAAAACACTTAACACACCAGCTTGGTATTGGCTTTCATTCTTTTTATCATGTCTTATTTTATCATTTTTTTACTGCATCTCTTTTATTTCTTTCTCTATTCATTTTCCCATATTTTTGTTACATTTCATTTTACGCTCCATGTGTGTGCAATATATGCATTTTATAAAAAAGAAAAGACTTCACCTTTGGAACTCTCTGTGATTTCTTCTAAGGCCTTCTGCCTCTCAAACTCTTTGAACTCTTCCTTGCACTTCCTCATATCATTATGTAACTCCTATTTTATGAAATGAAAGAAAAAAAGTAATGAGTAGAATACTGTCTCAAAATCTTAACAGTAAGAATAATATGACCAACAATATAATCATGCAAACTGATTCAATTTGAAAGCCCGTGTCATCCAAAGAATGTCAATTATCATCCAGGTAGCAACAATATCTGTAAAGAACTGTTACAATAAATGAAACATTAATTCATTATATATTGAGGTTAAACTTAGCATTAGCTGAGTAGCTGAGACAGTTTAATTTCACCTTTTTACTTCAGAGGAGCAAAAACACAAAATACTGAACAAATATACTCTCCATAGTCCTTCATATCTAAGTCAAATGTAAACAAAAACAAAAGAACATTCCTATGTTTGCGCCTTTCATCCTACTTGCATTTTCATCACTCTTGTTTTATCTTCATGTACCAATCAAAAACTAGCTTTTGTTCATTTTCTTTTTTGGAAGATCTTATTATTGATAAATAGTATATGGATTTCATAAGATGTAATTGGATACCTTCTCAATTTGTTTGAGGATAAATAGATACAAACTAAAGCATATAAGAAATTCATTAAGTCATTCAACTTGGTATTAAATAAGAAACTAGAGTAACTTGAAAACCTTTTTTTTGAACATCATGAATTTAGCCAATCACTATCCTATTGTCCAAAAGCGTTAAGGGTACAAATTATCTACGGAAACACAAATGCAATTAAAATAGTCATCAAAATCTAAATAAGAAAATGTGCATCAATTGGGGTTAACGAAAGAAGTCAAAAACAAAAGGCTAGAGTTATTATTAGACAATTGACATCACATATCAAAACATTTTGTATTTCTTTATAGCTTCTACAACATTACTCCAGAACTATTGAGATAATGACACCAACACATGATATTACTTACAAACCAAAATTTTACAAATTATGCAAGCAACAAATTACAATTCAAGTAGAACATGTGTAAAGATATTTTGGGTCACAAATAGAAAAATTCCATGTAGGAACAAATAAAATCAGAGTTAACAACTACTAAGACAAAAGCAAGAGTTAAATCATAAACAAAGATAAAAAGTTTAAAAATTAATTGACTCCAAACATGCATTGCATAGGCAGTAAAGTTTAAAAAGTTAATCACCAAGGTAGCAAAAGATACTATTGGAAGAAAAAAAACAGTGAAGAAAGAAAATTCATAGCACATAGCTTCTTAGTACTCTTGAAAACAACCTTCAAATTCTCCAAAGTATCCTGGTGGTACTCAGGGTCATGCCATGAAAAGTCAAAACGAGCCACTGCACACACCAACAACAAAAAAAAAACGAAATGAACTTTCCAGTGTTCTTTTTCCATAAATCCAGTAATTTGTATTTGAACTTCTTTCCCAATATTCACTTCCTGCATCATAATGAATAGAACGAGGACAGAAGGAGAAGATAAGAAGCTTACAAGTAAGATACATTGGTGTGGCGGAGCAGCTCAGTGATCTTGGCAGACCGTGCAACACGTCGACGCGGTTGAGGCATGTCGGTGAGTCAATGAGGCAGAGGTCCCCATCGGAGGCGCCGCAGAAGACCATGAGAGACAAGAGCTGTAACGACCCTCCTCGTTCCTACTTATCACAACTCTAAAATTATTATTTTAAAATTCTAAATGAAAACTTCATTAATGTGATTATGAAAATTAGGGTAAATTTTTTGCGATAATACATTCATAAAAAATGCACACATATGTAAATAAATACAAATACATATGTGTGTGTATGTGTGTGTGTGTGTGTGTGTGTGTGTGTGTGTGTGTGTGTGTGTGTGTGTGTGTGTGTATTTGTGTGTGTGTGTGTGTGTATGAAACATATACATATTGTTCATATGTCAAAACTTAGTTTATTTTTTACATATATATAAGTTTGGGATTACATGTACGATCAAAGAGAACAAAAAACCAACTAAGAAAGAGCTTACAACAAAACACAACTCTCTCCCAAAATAAATTCCAACGTTATCACGTCGGCTTGGCAGCTTCAACAAAAAGATATCTCTCCAATATCACCTCCTACTGCTAATCTGCTCCCACGAACGAAAGTTCGCGACCATCACAGGTACCAACCACACGGTACAAAATTACAAGGTGAGTTTATTATTCAAAATCAACAAGCACTAGCTAACAATAATTAGAAAGAAACAACAATAACAACCACAATCATTCTCAATAATCAATCAGTTCAACCCACGCAACCAACTAATCATACAACTCAAATCAATCATGATTAGAATGATGTATGCACCTGACTCAACTCTCAGAATGCAATGCGGTACCATCTCATGGAAATAGTCTTTCTCAGGAAAATGATTCAGTAGCCTATTTGGGTCACCCTATAGTGCACTGGTTATTCCCCCTGGTGATCAGCCAGCGACGCAAGGGAATTCCAAACTGAGTGGCCTCTTAGTACTTGCATTTTTAGCCCATAAAAACCACATGTATGCACTGCCTTCATTCTATTTCCATCCATGAAGTATAAAACATGAGCACCATCAATGCATGACCATGGATAGGAACAAATCTTTCCTCGCAAGGATATCCTCCAGTCATGCACCCCATGTACATACAAATATGGGCTCATAGATGCAATGACCGTGGATAGGAACCAATCCTTTCTCTCAAGGATATCCGTCGGGTCAATGCATTTCACATGTACATACACAGCATACAATCATGGGCACCATCAATGCACGACCATGGATAGGAACAAATCATTCCTCGCAAGGGTATCCAGTCATGCACCTCTCATGTGTATCCACAACATACAATGACATTATCACATGAACATTATCTCTCATCAATGTCATTATCAACATCAACATCATGTCATCAACATCATTTTATTTCAATATCATCATCATAAACATCAATATTCAACATCATCAACCATATCAACATTATCTCATTCATTCACAATCCATATTACCACGAGACCGGTATTTTAGGAAAATTCTAAATTAAAAATGAGGACTACAATATAGAAAAACACACTCTTATGCTCATTTAAAAATTTAATAAAAAATTAAATACGAGAATGCATTATAAAATTTTGGATAGAGTCTCATTTGTAATTAAGACTTTTCCCAAAAATTCAGTCATTACAGCAACAACATCATTCACAGTTTTATCCATCAACAAGCAAATTCATTGTATCCCATTAGTTAAAAACACAATTTTTCTTGAAAATTAGCACACAACAGGGACATGCATATATCTCCATAATTGGGTTCCTTGACCCCCAACCATAATATCAAAAATTGTAACCAAACAATAAACTCCCCTTACCTATCTTTGTCCCTTTGTTAGCTTCTTGTAGCGTCGTTTTGAGATCTCTCTAGTTCACGTGCTAATCTACACATCATTAAATTTTCATATTTTAGTATGTTAAACTAGACTTTCTAAGCTTTCTAACAAGGTATCACATGTCTCATTTGGAGTTCTAAAACTCTAGATTTAATATTTTAAAAACAAAACTCCAAATCTGCCAGCAGGCTCAAAATGAGACAATAAAATCTCTTATTGTCTTTGCGACTGCAAGTAGCACAAAATCTATATTTGGCTGAATTTTTGATATGTTAGAGTTAACATCTAGATCCTTAATTTCATGTATCATAAGCCTAATTTGAGTAAGAAATGAGAGATATATAAATTTTTAAAAATAGGTGACTGTTTGGGTGTGGGCATTTTGGGACAGCTTGCATTTATCCTTTTACTCTTTATACTAATTGTTGCACTGTCACAATTTAATAGTCTTTTGTGGTTTTAATATGGATGTCGTCATGGTTGATTTGTGAGTATTAATTATAGTCTAAATGTTACTCACTTTTACTTCCGATTGCTACTCCTAATCTATTTTTCAGAGTTTTCTTGTGAGATGATATACTAGATTCAACTTTCACAAATTAAAATGTGAATTAGAAGCTCATTAATATGTTTGAAGTAGGTTGTCTGCTATTCTAACTGTTTTTTTCATCTTTAACAGAACCTGACAAAAACAGCTTCAATAGCAGTGTAGCTGATCAACAGGTAGGTCTGATACTTTGGGTTTCAATAGTTGTGTTGAATTGGATTATTTCAGCTAAAAATAAGCTGATGTTTCATTGTGTAATGTGTATAAAATGATGCCTGGACTAAATCCATGTCAATTTTTTTTTTGGGTATAAAAAATTTTCCTATTGTATACACCAAGTTTATATGGTCAAGTTATGTGGCCTCATCCAATATATCAATCTATTTGGAGTTGCAATTAGGTACACCACTGTTGCCTTTGTCAGTATGATGTGAGTTCAAACATAATAAGGGACTTTAATTATTCCTTCTTGCTCTATAAAATGAATTCACTTGTTGGAACTATATTTGTGATGTTAATTTATTCTTGACTTTTCTGCCTGTGTCTTCAGGGCCATAAAAAGGTCAAATTGTTATCAGAACAGTCATGGAAAAGATCCCTGCCACATGCCAAGCAATGGGTATATGATAACATTTGGAATAGCAGAAGTGATATTTTCCCAAATCCAGACTTTGATCAGGTGTAATGGCTATCCATAGTTGCAGTTATCATGTGCTTCACTTATTCTTCAGTTGGATTGAGTCTTGGAGTGGCTACAGTAGTAGGTGCAATTAGATTTACATTTTATGTGCCTAATATTTACCTGCAACCTTAAACCATTGTTTAGCTCTTTCTGTAACTTGTATGTTTGTTTTTCATATTGCAGAAAATAAAACTTTCAAAGGAAGCCTCATGGGAATTAGCATTGGCATAGTGACACAAGCTAGAACAATTGTAGTACTACTGGTATAAGCCCAAATACACTAATAAAAATTATATGATAAGACTACTATTTTATGCTATTGCACGGCAGGACAATGTCTTTGTCATGTCAAACAAGAAATCCAAATATCATGTGCTTCAAGTGGACTTGAGGTTTGACATCTGTTATAATTGATGTCTTTGTAATTATTACTCAGGGAATTCTTTATCAGCTTAGTTGACTAACTGAAGCATACTGCTTATGTTAAGAAGTTGCTAAAAACTTGGACAAATGCTATGTTTCTGAGCTGATTAGGGGTATCATCTTACATTTGTTTTGCAGGATATCATACAATCTATGCCCCATGATGCACATCCTATGGGTGTGCTATATCAAGAAAATATTCATGTATGTATATTTTATAATTTTAAATAACACATTCAAGATTAAGTTCTTAATCTTGAATTCTTACATACATGGCCTTTAATTTGACAAATGTGTGTGCATCTGTAGATTGCCGAGGTTGAAAGAAGAATAGAGTTATAAATGAAGGCTGAAAAGCATATTCAGAAACTTCAACTACTGGGATTTTTACTTATTTTACAATGAAACACTGTCAATTTACTTCAAAGCAAGCATATTCTCTCACTCCAAGGTATACCAAAGTTGTCCTATAATTGAATTGCCTATAGTAGACTTTGATCTAAACTTCATCAATAGGAATAAAAATAGGTCAGGTTAAATTTTGAATAAATAGGCTTAACCTGTTTTATAAAACTAAAGTATAAACTTAATCTATGATCTATTATAGGTTTTTTCATAAGTTAAATCTGTCATTTTTTAAAGTTTGACCTAACCTATTAGCCTATTTAAAAGTTTACTAACAAAATAAATTTTAAATAAACTAACAAACCTATATTTAAATATATCATTGCTATTAAAATTTATTTTTTAAAACAATAAAAAATGAAAAACTAATGTAACATTAAATAGAAAAAACGCTAACATAAAAGGCTACCTTAAAAGACATATGATAAAGAAAAAAGCTAATCTAAAAACATGGAAAGCTAACATAGAATGGTAAAAACCATACGATTCAACAAGGCCCAGAAACTTTTAGTGACTTACAGATTATACTGTCAGCCGTAGTGTAACGTACTATTATTTATTTTGATATTTTAAATAATATGATCTTGGTCTTATTGATTTATTTAATTAATAATATTATTAGTAGTATTTATATATATATATATATATATATATATATATATATATATAAATGCATTAGCTTATTATGTCTAATAGATTTTTTTATAAGTGTAAGTCCAACCTAACCTATTTAAATAAATAGAGTTTTTTAAAAACTCGAATATAATCTTTTTAATAAATAATAGGCCATAGGACCAAATTTTTTTATTTAAAGTCTAATCTATTTCTATTCCTAATTATCAAGTTATTTAGGCTATGGATACTATTAGACTAAGATGATTTGTCTTGCCAAATTGAACTTCTGAAGCCCAATTGTGAACTATTATCAAATATTTCTTCTACAATAATCTAGAAAGCTTGAATTCAAGGTTCCTTAACAAGATTTTGACTTAGACATATAGAATCACTTATAAAAATATCACTTTATTCTAAAATAAGTCGACTTAATGGAAATGAATTAGTTAGGTGCTAAAAAAAACTTCAATTACCTACTAGTTATATAAAAAATAGAAACAATATCTTATTTTTATATATTTATTTCATCTCAAAACATGTGCTTGTGCTTCTAATCTCGTTTCAAATTTCATACTATTGGTTTCTTCTCGCTACTTAAGCCTAATGAAAATTTTGTGATGGAGAAGTGAATCTCTCAACGTGTTGAAACATTTCACAACTGGAAATCACCCAAATACTTTAATGCAAGGATCCAAAGTCCACTTGATTTGTAAGTGAGTGTGTAATGGACAACGCCCCACCCAATGCACATTTCTAGCTGGCAAACCTGTCTCTAATTTCTTTTCTATTAACTTTATATATATATATATATATATATATATATATATATATATATATATTCCTTTTAGGGATTCCCCACCTGATCGATTGCCACCCACAATATGTTATGGGATTCTTAAATCATAACCATAGCATTATATTGATGAAAGAATTACAATTTAAGTACTTTATAATTATAGGAAACCCCGCGCGCGTGCCAAAATAATAAAAAATGGATAAACTAAAAGAAGAAAAAAAAAAAAAAAAACCTAGTACTAATATATGACAAATAGTTACATTGCCTTGGAAAAAGAAAAAGAACTCAAGAACGGTATGACCGTGTATATTTATAAGTTATCTTTACTTGTCGGTGGTCACATTAGGCTAGATAGCAGTGCACACAGGAAGAATCCAATAATTAAGAGGGAAAATTTTGAAGTTAGGTGAGGGGAGGAAGAAGTACTCATGGAACTAGAAGGAGCCATGGGAATGTTGCCAAACACAGTTGGGTAAGAGGGTGCGTTTTCAGGCAATGAAGTTGGAGCAAGTGCGTTCGTGTTTCCCCCAACTCCCACAGTTATATGAAGCTTTTGATTCTTTTGGCAATGACCAACCTCTCCACTGGTGAAGTAGAAGTCCCCCTCTGATGTAATGTTGAACAAGGAGTTGCCGTTGTTCATGTACAAAATCGGATCTTTAAGGTTGCAGCTCTTGTAGGATTCCGCTGTTACTTGAATCACTGAATCTTGACTTGGTGGGTATAGAAACACTGCACACACACACACACACACATATATATATATATATATATATGAGCTAATTAAATTAACAATTAATATGTTAATTTGATATACAAACTATTTATAAAGAAGGATAATGGATTGAGAATTGAAGATATTTGATTGGCCTAATAAGTGAATGAGAATGTGAGTTTAAGGATGAAACGAGAAGGGAAGAAAGAAGAGACTGTATTGGAATCTTCTATGGATATTTCTAATAAAACTAATAAATTAATATTTATCAATAAAAAAAAAATGGATATGAAGGGAGGACTTACGAAGTGAATCACCGATCCTGAGGATGTGATATTTGGACCATTTGTCGTAGAGGTGTGAACTTGGTGAAATGGGGATCCCCCAGGAATCTAGATCTCCAACTTTGTACTGGTAGCATTGCACCTTGGTTTGGATTTGGACCAACGTAACCAAGAGAGACACCAAAAAGAGGTTAAATCTAGGACTACTAAGATTGACCATTTTGGTTCTGATCACCCCTCACGTTCAAACTTGGAATTTCTTAGATTTAAGAGCTGATCGAATGAGCAGAGGGAGAGGGAAAGGGGGACATGTCATTGGCTAGAGTGTGCCGACTGCAAGCTTTTGATAGTGACATGACAGAGTTCCCCAAAATGTCAATTTACCTTAGTGCCCTCTTCCCCCTAACCCAACCATTGAACATTTTAAAATTTGAACAGTACCATATAATTTATCTAATTGGGCTGCCAATTATTTCTCTCTTATAAAGAGCCCAAGTCAAATACTAGTATTATTCAAGTATATGAACAAAAATAGAAAAAAATGGCATAAGGGTTAAGACTGGAAAACATATCAATTATTATGAGGCGAGGCGTTTAATTGGCACATGTGCCAGCTGACAGTCTGTTTGGTTAGTAAGGTTTTGTAGTTTAATTGTGTGCGTCACTGTGACATTATCATGTGGTGCACGAAGCAAGCTGTCAAGGCATATCACATGGTTTACTAAATGGAATTGCGCAAATACAAACAATCATAGCAAATTTTGAACAATGAACCCAAATCCCACTTATTATATTGATTATCCATAACAATGCCTGCATGGACTTTTGATTATTGAATGTTGTATAGAGTATGCCCGTTAATCTCCACCACCTAAGGTCTCATTCTTAATTCGATGCCCCATTGTTGACACACTTTCAATTAGGCCAATTGGAACAATGAAAGCGAAAAACAACGATCTCGATCCAAAAACTTAATTGAGTCTTAACCTGAATAAATGTTAATTTTACTTTCTTAATTACCAAAATAATTTATTCCTGGATTCTTAAAAGTAGAACTTTCAAAGAACTTATAATGGACATATACTAACTCTAAAAAATCTACACACTTTACGGCGTCTCACTCTCACTTCCCTCTTTATGGCCCCTCCTATATCCTTATTCCTTATTAGTTATTTTCCAGTTCTCACCCATTACTAACTAATTTTGAATAGCTCCAATATACAGCCTTTTCAATTGGTACAACAACACGTAAATTAATCATATACAAGCTTTAGCTGCTATGAAAATAACAGTTCAATATGTAGTGATATATCATATATTAATTCCCCACAGGTTGTGTCCGTATAAATTTCTTTACAACAGGATCTGCAAACTTACTAGGTTGCAAAAGATACAGCAGGAAAGCTCGGTTACATCGGAATTTTGAATGAAATAAATGAGATTAACTTTTGAGAGATCATGTCTGTAACTCTGTATATTAGCCTTGCCAAACTATAGATATTCATAGAAACTTATTGATGGAAGGCAAGTTGGATCGCGGAAGATATGCTGACTCTTATTTTTCAATATCCAAAAGCCATTCTGCTTTGGCAGAGGTTCATCACTCAACTGGATGTTCATTAAGGAAAGATCAGATCATAATTAATCAGCTTTCATGCAACTTCATCTCTCTTGTCCCTATTTTGTTCCTGACTGTAGAGAGTTAGCTGTTGTTGCAACTGTTACATAACCAAATGGTTAGTTTGTTCTTAAATTTTAAAGCTTAAACATACATTACACGCTTCCCGGATTGTTCATCTAACTACAAACCCATATTGGTTAATGATTATGCAAAAGCCTTCACAAGTGAAACCTTTGAAGAATAAAGCAAAGAAAGTGAGCTAAAAGCTTCTGCAGAAACTTACCTGCATGTATTTTAACTTCTCAGCTGTCAGCTCACCTGTCAAAGTGATCATCCTGTAATACGAGATTGGGCAGGGCAGAGAGAGAGAGAGAGAGAGAGAGTTAAATAAGCTATTTGAAGTAAAAGTAAAAGGAATACTAAGAAAGAATATTCAAATTGACATAACGAACCTAGTCTGAAGCTCTAAAATTTTGAGCAGCAGAAGACGTTCCCTCTCTGAAGCTGCTGTATCAACCTGCCAATAACACAAATGTCCGATGAAAACATCAAGCTGCTGAATAATTATCACATTATAGGATTTAGTAGAGTTTTACTAATGAAAGCAAGATTGACTAATTCTTCAACAAGAATGGACATACATGGCAATTGGAAAATAATTAAGCATACTAGTTAAAGAGATAAATTTAGTACAAATTACTAACACTTCCATTGATTTCTGAACTGTGAGGTAATGGTGGCAACTTCCCATTCTGTGAAACTGAAAATTTTGATTGAATCATTATATTATTCAAAACCGCCAACAATTGCCTCAAATATAATCAAGGGAAATCCTTCACTCACCTTCAATTGCTTCAGCAGATTGCAAGCTATTTAACAGATTCATTATAAGATCCTGGAATTAAAATAGAACTTTCCATGAGATCAAAAATTGGCAAGGTCAGTTTTGATTATAAAAATTCTAACATTTTCACCTGTTGAATAGATGTTTGCTGTAAAAGATTTTGAAGGTGAGTTGTAAGAAGTGATGCAGAGATACCGTTGGTGATAGAATCTTTGGTGGCCTGACAAAGTGGTGAAGAGAAATAGATTCGATAGAAGATAAATGAGCCTTATATATCAAGCAAGTAATAAATGATACATCATATAGATGCTCTGCAACCAACCCAAGAAACAAAAGTTTCCCAAAACTGAAGATGAACTCTGTCTGTTTAACTTTATAAATTGTTTTGAGAGCAATTAACCAAATATGGAATATGCTGATAAACAAATTAGTTAGATATGATACGTATGGCTTATGTACAAACCATTTGTTTGGAATCCAACATCCAATCACTAACACTGGCAGATTTCCGCAGTGGTGGTACTGATCCCTATATCAAATGTTATGGGAACATATACATCAGATAGGGAAAGATATAACATAAATACATGAACAAAAATCAAATTAGAACAACAACCAACCTGTGAAGATCGGCGTGAAACTGAACTTACGGGAATATCCTATGGCACAATGTTAGGTCAGTTAAAGTTAAATGATGAGAGAACTTAGTTGTAAAAGTAGAGCATACCTTCACAAGATCAAAATTTTCTGACGTCACAGAGAATCGCCCTTTAATTTGCACTAGATTAGCCTTAGACTTGTCATCCAAGGAATCTCTGAATCCTACCAAGAGTGATGGGAACCAAATTAAACTCAGAATTAAGATGGTTTGGTTCAAAAACTAGTGGAAATTCTACACATAGCCTTATGTTTCATACAGTAGAATTTAAGTACCTCCAGAAGACTTTATTGGAGCCGATAAACTATTTGCTGAAGCTCGCGTTGGAAGCATCAATGGACCACTAAAACATGGATCTCGTCGTGCTTCACGGTTATTTTTCTTACCCAGTAACTGATTTCCATTCTCAAGCCTAAAAATAATAAAGCATTAAATGTTTTATCAAGTAAAATATGATGATATTGACAAGTAAACAAAAATCACACTGAAGCATCAGTAAGAAATGGAAAGAAACACATGGGACAATGGATCCTTAAATTTAAACTTCAAATTACATACTTATAGTCATAGACAACTCGGACACATGAGGGAAAAATAAAACTTTCATGCCTACATATTCTTTACAATTGACTTCAAACTTACATCTTTAGATAAAAAAAAAATGCTTACAATTCATAATGAAAAATAAACAAAATTGATTGACTGTCACTATTTTTTTTTTTTTAATTTATAAATCTGTAGCTAGAATTACAACTTTAATCCTAAAAAAAATTAAAAGCAAGATTTGTGAATTATTCTCCATATTGTCAACTGCAATTCCAAATGGAGAACATACCCCAAGCATACTTTTTTGAAGGTGCATCCTCATTTTCCTATTCTTCATTCCTTCCAGGTGATGTTGAATTACCATAACAAAACTCACTATATAGAAACCTTACTTAGTTCAAGCTTTCTACCTAAAAAATATTAGAAGTAAAATGTTTTCATGTATTTAGGTTCTATTATGTCAGAAACTCATCCTCAACTAATAATACTCTGGCAATACATATATAGTATTGGATAAACATTTATGAATATGCCGACAATTTTGGTGTATCCAAACATCTTCTAGGTTAATAGGAAAGACAAATAAAAAGCATCAATAACAAATGCAATAAAAGCCACACACACACACACACAATTGTATATAAAAAAAAAAAAAAAAAAAAAAAAAAAAAAAAAAAAAAAAAAAAAAAAAAAAAAAAAAAAAAAAAAAAAAAAAAAAAAAAAAAAAAAAAAAAGAAGACAAAATTACATTAAGATAAAAACATAATTGTTTTTAGAAAATAACATTTATTATTAACAAACTCATAAACCAAAATCAAATTAGTGTGCTGAATGCTTCAAAATTGTGCACTACCATCATTAGTTGGGACGACCTCGCCACCATAGACACTTCACTCACAGCTCACTGTAAGGATGAGTGGGTCTAATTGAGTATGGGGAAAAAACAGAAAATAGAAATGGGAAAAAAATCTCTAGTCTTGACCAAAAACAGTCCTTTTTGTAGGGAAAAATGAACTAGCTAGTATCCAAGCGATACCCAATCACATTGGAGTTCTACCCAAGATATATACCTACTTTTTTTTATTAATTATTTTGGTATATAACTGGTATATAGCTATAGAGTATACAAAAACATCCAATACTATTTTGACCGTATAATATATTAGATTATCCTTTAGGATTAGTTTCCTTATTTCTTCATTATCTCCAAGAATTAGTTATCATATTTTTTATCTCATGATTTGTTTCTTATTTAATAAGGATTATGATTAGTACAAGTAAATATTAATGCTCTAGCTTTTATTAACAATATCATCATATAACACAGCATCATAATCATTCAAAAGTCAATATTCATTATATTCTCACCTGCTATAATAATTTCAATATGGTATTGTAAGAGCAACACCATCCTTTATGATCTATCCCATCATAATTCTGTTACCAAGTTGTATTAGGATCCAATTGCAAGGTATCGGACTTGAGTCCCACATTGGAAATATGGGATTCTAGTGGGGGTGGGTTTATAAGACCATGGACTCTAACTACAACATTTAGCTTTTGTGGTGTGGTTCTCTCAAGGTTCTTATTATCAATTAGTAGCAAAGCCTTCCATTAGGTCTCTTAGCTGCAAACAAACAATGCAGGTGGTGGTGCCAAAATTGCAGTGTTCACATAGGACTAGTCAAAGGGCTTGTGCATAGCCAGCTCGCATGGGTATTAGGGCTGCAGCGCATATTGGACTTAAATCCCACATTAGAAGTACAAGATTCAAGTGTGGGTTTTATAAGGTCTTGGATCTCCAACTATAACAACTAGATTTTGTGGTGTCGTTCTCCCTGCGTTCTTATAACAAGGCTCCTCAGATTCAAAGCACTATTCTATTTTTGTGATTCTTCTATCAAATTAGCCATCTTTCTTATCATAGTCCAAGTCATCATTCGTGAGTTTTTGGCCTTACCATAACATCCTTCCACCATCTCTTCCTAGTGTTTCTTCTCCTGTCTAGCATCATGTTTCTAGCTACCTCCTTTGCCATCCATCATTAGTTCTAGATGCCAACTACCAATGTCCAATTCATCTATCCAGTGTTGCACCAACCCCACCAATTTTGTTGTCACTAGAGTCCTCATGTGCCTATACATGCACATGCTTTGTCTTGTATTCAGCTAACTTTGTTTAGAAGCATTTCCCGTAACAGTTCACTTTTTTGCCTTTGTTTTAGTGTCTTTTGCAAAACCCATCTTGAGGCATTGCTTAAATTGAACCAAACTTGTCTTACTCCCCTTGTGTTCATAGTTTCCCCAGAGAATCAACCTCACCCCACAACAGTTCAAGAGAATCGTTCCGGAATCATCATGGTCCCTCAACTATACCAGAAAATCATCCTGGCCAACAACAGCCCTAGATAGAGCAGTCTGGTCCTGCCATTCTAATATTTTTTGATCTTTTTTTCTAGAAGGGTTTATTTGTAACATGTTCATAACTTAGTAAGCTATAGCTTGAGCGGAGGTACTAGATTAGATGAAAATGTCCAATATTATATTGATCATACCCTTGAGTATCTTAAGCTTTAGCTTGAGCGTAAGTGTTAGAATAGATGAAAATATTCAATATTATATCGTTCATATCTTAGGGGTATATTAGAATATCCTTTAGGATTACTTTCCCCATTTCCTAATTATCGATTAAGATTAGTCGCCATATTTCCTTATCACATGATTTGTTTCCTACTTAGTTAGAATTATGATTAGTAAAAATAAGGGATAGTACTCTAGGTTTTATGAACATACTATCAGATTGTAATACATCATAATACTCAATAGAACATCATTCAAAATCTTGTCACTAACTATTTTAATAGACAAACTAACTATTTTAACTAATTACAGATCCTCTGCTGTCACTAACTTGTAACTATCTGACAATATTTGGGAAACTATAACAGGATCTGACTTCAATTTCATCAAACAGTCTGTTAAACTTCTAATCATATCTAAAATAAAACAAGATGTGATACAAAAATATGAAGTACCTTTCTAATGTTCGTCCCCTTTCTGATGCAGAATGACTGAGAACTGTGCCTGGCAACAGCGGTCCACTTTGGGTTTGACGGCTTTTCACAGATTGACCTTTGATTTTGCTAGTACCTATATCTTTCTCTATAGTAGATGTTGTTGCCTCCGTAATTGACCCATTTCTTTTCCAAATAATAGTTTTGGGCAATCCAGGTTCCTGGAGATCACTTTCAGGATTCTTCTCCTTTTTGTTCAAGTATTCATCCTGCTCAGACTGTTTTATGTCTAAAGCACCTACCTGTGATGTGATTTTATTCTGTGGTGATTTCTCTGAATTCATTTTGACAGTACCGGACTGGGAATCAATTGCAATCTGTCATGACAAACAACAGTAGAAAATGAATTTCTTTACCGTAGAGAAAGTTTAGAACAATCGAACCAACATTAAAATTCAGTGGCTTGGTCTTCTTACGGCATTGTAATAATTAAAATATTTCTTTTCAGCTTCTTCCCTCCTCTCTGCAATATCATCATCATCCCTCACCTAGCAAAATTGAAGACATTAGTTCCGATCTAATAAAGGGACAAACTAATCAAGCAAATAGATCTAAAAATGATGATACATACCAATGAAGCTTGAGCTTTCAAATCATCAATATCAAAGTTCCACGTGCTAACTCCTCGTTGATATTGACTCTAAAAGCAAAAGATATAAATTCAATTATCTATGGATCCAAAAATAAAGGTGCTAATCGTTCTTGTTTTCTACAAGAAACATATATATGTTACATTAGATGTTAACTGAAGCTTTAAAATGTTCAGTTACCAAAAGGAACACTTTTATAGGGGTTAGAGACAAAGTTCCCCAAAACCCTGCCATTTTAAATCATGGTTACTGTAGTACATGAAAATATCATGTTTTAGATTATCCGATAGGGTTAGTTTCCCTATTTCTTCACTATCCGTATGGATGGGTTATCATATTTCTTTATGATGATTTAATTCCCTGATTAGTTAGAATTATGATTAGTATTAATAAGGTTTAGTGCTCTCGTATCATATCACAGTATGTGACAAATAAACATTTGAATATCAGCTTTTACCTGAGATATTGCCTCTTCTTCTGCAGAAGGCATTTTCTTCACTGCTAGTTGTGCTGCATCTTTGAGCTGCGAGAATTCATAAAGTCAAGAAAAAGTAGCAGGAATATAGAAATTTTAAAACCTGCACGAAAAACCCACCTGGAGGGCTTTTACACGATTCCAAAGAGGTGGTAAGTCAGCAAACAATTTCTTTACAGAGAGCTCGGGAGGCTTAGCATGTTTGAAGAAGGAATGTTTCAGTAACTTCTCTGCTGATGGCCTTTTTGTTTGATCTTTTACCAGGCACATAGCAACCATTTCCTTAAAAGACTGATCACAACTGGAAATACTTTAATTAGACTACGATTAAACAAGAAATACACTATGACACAACAACCATATCAGAATCAAAGATCAGTGTTGTGTGCCTTGACTAATGAACTAAATAAAACTATAAGTATCATAACGATGAATCTAGTGTAACAGTCCATCCAGAAAGAACAGCAATACCTTAGAGAATTTTTTATCTCGATCATAATCAAGTCCGGGAGGGGCATTCTGTATTGTCATTAGGAGAACCTATACATGAAACAAAAAGTGAAGTATTTTTCCTTCACAACAAATTATATCACATAAACTTCAATCTGTCCATTATTAACATGTTTCTAGACATTGTCTCTGAACAACCACTGGATGTAAATACCTTACCTTCATTGGAGGATATTTTGAAAATGGTGCATGGCCATGAGCCAACTCAAGTGCCGTAATCCCAAAAGACCAAATATCAGCCCTGTTCCACATTTATGCACATCAGTAGTAACAATAAACTTGGCCCATTATGCAATCCTAATAAAGACAAAAAAAAAAATGCAGTCTATTGAACAAACAAACAAGAAAGACTTGTTGTAGCCAATGGAAGCTACCTTAATACAAACCTTTTCTAAGCAATTCTGCGTGATTAATTAAGAGGGCATTTGGAAGAGAAGCTTATTTGGGCTTGTGAAATAGCTTATGACCTTCTTATAAGCTCTTCTCAACTTATTTCAGTAAACTTGATGGAAAAGCTTATCAGAATAAGCTCTTTTCAACTTATTTCAATTCAACAGGCTTCACAGTTCACAGTCAAGTATATAATAAGCTCTCATCCGATTAAATTATTCATCCAAACACACCTTAAATCTGTTGAACGGATTTAAAAACCTAGCAGAGCAACACAATATTGAAACTAATACAGTACACCAGTCATGCCCTCAATGCTAAAACACACTGGCAACAATCATGTGTTTTGAGTTAGTTAGCAGTAACATAAATGGCAGCACACAGAGTGTTTTGGTAATTAATTGGCAGAAACAACTAAGAGAGATAATAACAAGAGAAGAAGAACCGAATGAATGAATGAATGACTGACTTGGAATTATAGCCACTTCCAGGTTGCAGCAGCTCAGGAGCCATCCTGCAGGCATAAGAAAGGTGGTGACAACATGTTATGTTGAGACAAAATAAAACAAGGCAAATGTTAAATGCCCTAAGGGCACCAGTTAAGGAACAAAGGAGAAAGATGTTTACTGAAATGCGTAAAATTACGTTGCTGATGATCTTTTTTACGCTCTCTTATGATTTCTACAATAAACATTTTCTCCTTGTCCCGAGGGCACTGATCAGCAAGACTGAAAAAAACAAATAGAGATGTCGCGTAGAGATAGCATCATATTACCAGCAAGGGGTCCCAACAGAAGTGTTTACGGCACGGTGCCAGTCGCCGACGTCGTCGTACAAGCAAGCAGCGAAGCCGAAGTCGGCGAGCCTGACGGCGGCGGAGGTGTCGAGTAGAATGTTGCCGGCATTGACGTCGCGGTGAATGTGGCCGTGGCGGTGGAGGTAGTGGAGGGCCTTGAGAGTGTCCTTGAGGATGGATCCGATAGCGTCCTCATGGAAGCCGTGGGAGTAAGCTATCTTGATGAGGTGGAGGCAGGAGCCCTGGTCCATGAAGGGCATGACAAGCCAGAGGCTCCGCTCCACGGCGAAGGAGCAGAGCGCCCTCACCACGTTGGGGTGGTCGATGAGGCTCATGGTTTGGGCCTCTCTGCGCAGGTCGTCGAGATTGACGTTGCAGCGATCGAGATCGAAGGACTTGATGGCGACGAGTTGGTTGAAGGGGAGATAGATCGCTCTGTAGACTGTGGCGGTGGCGCCATAACCAACTTCTTCTAGAAGCTTGTAGTCCGCGGGGTTCGTAGAGTACCCTCCCATTTGCAACCAACGATATTCCTTGTTATGTTCCAACAACACCCTGTCTTGTCTGTCTTTTCTAATGCTAATTCTCGAGTTCAGAGTTCAGAGTTCAGACTCACTCACGCCACCCCAACTCAACTTATCATGTGTCCCTCTTTTGACACTTGTCTTGTTATTTATGTATTGTATAATTTGTATCAATTCAATATCATTACGCATTACTTATCTGCTCTAGTTAGTTTATAAAAAAAAAAAAAAAACGGGGTAATAATAAAATCATGTCTGTTTCCTCTCCTACCCTTCTCTCTCTCTCTCATCAACCCACCTGAACGATTGTTTGACACTTATCACCACTCACCAAACAACAATATGCATTTCAAGCTAGAAAGACAATTAACAAAACAAAGAGTCGCGGTCCAAATGTGTTGTCAATAGAGTGCTAAGGTTAATTCAATAATCACTAATCAGCTGAGACTAAATTTGAGATTTTATATATATATATATATATATAAACTTAATTGTGACCTTAAAAAAAACTTAATTGTGAAATTTTTTAAAATAAATTAAAAATCTGTTAAAATGTCATATATCTCTTTTATATACTTAAATAAATTCTTCAAAAACCTCTTCATAATATGTTTAAGGAAACAATTTTGTTCTCTACGTCTGAATTATGATGATGTACTTCTAGCAAGTAAAAAATAATATATGTTACAGTAATTTTTTTATATCATGATATTGATACAAAATATTTATCAATAATTTTATTAATGATTAATTATGATATTGTTATCAAGAACTCGACACAAAAGAGAGGTAGATATCGATCAAAATTTATCTTGGAAAAGATAATTAAACAAGACCTAATGAAGTGTGATATAGATTGACAGACGGTATGTCTTAGGATGGAGTAGAGAAAAAGCTACAAACTTGCTGGAGGATTAATCTCATTAATAGTTCTATGTTCTAGTCGTTCCCTTTTTTAGTTTTTTTCCTCTTCTTTCCTTCTCCTTCCACCCCTCTTTTATTTTAATTTATTTTTCTTTTATTTTGTTTTTTTTCCACTTTTTCTTCCTTTCTCCCTCTCTCTTTCTTTGTCTTATTTCCGATTTATCATCGAATTCATCTACCACTGACCCTAATTAACTTGGGTTAAAGGTGTTGTTGATGTTGATTACTATCTATCAGACAAGCTGACTAAACACCAATAATTTCTTTCATTACTTGTTTCAGATAAATTCAATTAGGAAACAAAATATAGCTTAAGAGTGGCCAAAGTTGGACAATATCACTTTGAGCCAAAAATTCATCCTTAGCCCACTTTGCTAATTAGTCATTAATTTATTAGTGTTTCATATGCTATAACAAGAGGAACCTCAACATTTTTTCCCAGTAAAAGTTTCAAAATATTTAATTGTTAAAAAGACTCAACTACGCATACAATCTATCTATGTTTTATGTTTTAACTATAAATTGAGAAATAGCTCTTTCTTTTGATAAAAATTAAGTTTGCTTTACTTAGATTGAACATATGATCTTTCCTGTTTTATTTTTTCTTCCAATTTTTGGGGGCCTCTGACTAGTGGTTGAGTTACAATTTGTTTCTCCATTAATGACAGATAAACCAAGCAACTAGGCATACAATCTGGTACAGAGGCATGCCAATAAGGAGGAAACACACTTCACGAGTATTACAAGAACTTTGAACCCAAAATGAACTCAAGATGCTTTTGCACCAGGAGTGGTTGTACGTTTCCCAACACAGACATAAACAAAGTATGAGTAATACACAGCAAGCTATAGAATCCAAGAATTGAATTTAACAAAGAAAGTGAAAACACATTCAATGCAGCAGAATCAACATCTTCTCATTCATTCATCTCTTTTTGAATCGTACAACTACAAAGTCTCTCTCTTAACCGTTTCAGACTTTTTCAATTACAAGAGAAGGAAGGATTTACAATTAAAAAGAAGAAACTAATCACACTCCCTAAGAGAAGAGCATCTTAATCTATTTATAGCTTAAGTCTCTAACCTAACTCCTAAAAAACAGTTATAAAAGAAAAGTAAAACTAAGTTGAGTGAACCAATTACAACAGTTATAAAATAAAACAAGCTAATAACATCGTTTGAAAAATGAGGATGATTAACTGTATTACAAATTATAGAGGAGTCGCACTGCAAAATTGATATTACACTGCTTGCCCAAAAATAAAAGGAAAGAGTCGCTTATTCTACAAGACAAATTGGTTGACAATTTTAATCAGACTGCTCACTTGCAAACCACATAATTGCAATTTGGATGGTTATAATTAATCCTTTTCCTTGCCAATGTCTATATTATGTGCATAATCAATTGAGGCCAAAATTTACATATGATTTTTAAAAAGTTAAAGTTTCATCTATTCAACTAACACAAACCTTAAATGTCGACTTTTATTGTCTAAGATACTAATATAAAACTCAAATTTTAACAAAAAAAAAAAAAACACAATAAAAATACTAAAGAAACTGTACCTAAATTTAGTTTATATATAAAAAGAGTTTTCCCTGTATGGGCATCAATCAGAGATTTAAAGGATTCCTAAAAATTTTGTGGAAGCATATTAGACCTAGTACGTTTAAATGTTATAATTAAGTTCATCTTTGTCTTTCTAATCAAAAAGAGATAATTATCTCTTGAAGCGTGAATACAATCTCCTTTTTCTTTAGTGAGTCTTCTCTTGGCTTCCTCAATCGATTACAAATGACACATCTTTCATACTATTCTCTAATAAGGAAGAGGGAAAATATGTGGGCATTTTTCTATTTCAAAGAGATGATGACAACTGTTATATTTGTGTAGAGCAAATAAGATTATTATATAGAAAACTAAGAAACCTAAACCTGGGTCATTGTCATACACTTAAGTCCAATAATTTTTGTATAAAAAGCATTCCCAACAATCTTCCACTTGCTCTTGAGTAAAAACTTAAGCTTAAAGCCCAAAACCATGTAACTCACTTTTCATCATCAACTGAAAATGGCCCACCCTTTGTTTCAAGCTAGCACGGGGATCCACCATCTATTATTAATCAAGGCTCCTTATAATCAATAAATGATTATATAATTTGGTGCTATTTGTAACACCCCGTAGGCCTCCGGTGCGTTATCATTAATAATATCAGTTTATCGCTTGATTAACCTTAATTAAGCTCGGCGGAAGCATAGAATCGTTTTTCTTGATTCATTATGTATGGAATAGAACAGATAAAAACAAATATTCATATAAGGCACATAAATCACTCCCCTGCTGATCCAATTTCTCATACATAACCATAGACAGATAAATAACATCCACAATATACTCAGGAGGAAATTCATATCATATCATTAATAGTTCTGTACATACGTATACATCAGTGTCTTCACCACACCATGATGATACAAAAGAATAACTGCCCTCACCGAGGGTATACAGAACTATACAACCCTTATCAATGGTACAAAATTGAGCCTTCAAGCTCCATCTGCTGCTCTCAGCTAAGTAGAAATGTCTCTACTCGGGCCTCCTGCCCTGAGACTGCTCTCTTCTGCCTGAAGAGTCACCTGAAATCATAAATCCCCACACGGGGTGAGATACATATCTCAGTAAGCTCAGGGTCCTTGGGAAATCATTCTCACCCTGGCCCACAATTCACAATACAAACATCAGACAAACACACACATCAAATCTGGCCCAATGGCCTGGCCCTCTGACCCTCATACACATGAGCAGTTATCTGATCCACACCCATGGCAGAGAACCCTCAAGGCCTTGGCAGAGAACCCTCAATGCCCTGGCAGAGAACCCTCAATGCCCTCAATACATGGCAGAGAACCCTCAATGCCTTTCACAGTTCATAGCACAACCAGGCACAAATGCACACATAGTAATATAAGTATGCGACAATCAATGCATACATTATGAATATGACCACTACTCCCCCGGAGTGTGGTGTGCAACCAAGTGGGAAATCATTTCCTAGGGACTCAGAACTTACCTGGCAAAGTATCACTCTGCAGTTGTTTCCCTAGTCTGTGACTCCCGCCACCAACAGTCTCAATATCACACCCTAATCCAGACATAGGGATTCGTATCAAACTCAATTCAACAGTCAATCAATCACAGAACATAGTATTTCAGAAATCCCCTATCCTAAGGTTCAATCATTCAAGCCTTCACTAGGCTTCTCACAGACCATACAAGGTCTCTCAATGCTGAATACCAAGCATCTGAGTCATCCCAGACTCAATGCACAACACCTGCCTGAGTACAAGCTCTCATCAGCCTAGAATTCAATTATCACTGGAACGGTCCAAACCTCAATCAAGGCACCATTCAACTAGCCTCTCAGGCTCAAACCAAACATAATCAAGGCTCTAGCATGTCATAAACTCAACTAGTGACTCAGCACATGGTCACACATGCCAATCACAGAGCCAAGATTCAAAGTTCACCAAATCAAAAACTGAAAGCTAATCCTTCATCACTAGACAGTTCTAAACAAGTTTCTCTACAGGACCCTGGGCTAATTCTAGCCCCAGCTCAAGTGGGTTACTATTCACAGAGAACCCCAAATCCTAAATTAACCGGAGAAACTCGAGTTTCTTACCTCAAAACTGATGAGGAATGCCTCTAGACCTCACCCCTCAGCCTGGGTGTCCTTAAAACGTCGCAATTTCTCGTCTAGCTCGAGTTCTCTCAGTTTCCCTTAAGCAAGGGACCTCTCTAATTAAGGGATTTTTGAGGGAATTGATGAAGGATTATAGCTCCCTAAAGGTTCCTCACAAGTTTAAGGGTCATAGGGAGGTGTTTAGGTCATAAACTAAGGTCCTTGGAAGCTTGGGTTCATCACTAATGGAGGTCTGGACGTAGGAGGAAGAAGAAGAAGTGAGAAAATGGCCCAAAAATCGTAAAATGCAACGTATATACTGGGCCTGGCCGACATGCCGCGCCGATCGCACCAACATCCAGAAACAATGGCGCCAACCGCGCCAACTTCCAGGGACTGTGGCGCCATCCGCGCCACCACCGCGCCAACCGCGCCAACTTCCAGTGGACATGGCGCTGATCGCGCCAACCTGGCGCCATCCGCGCCACACTTCTGCAACTGGTTTTCTGCAGAAAATTCTGCAGAAACCAGGGTTCTCCGCGCAAATGCCTGCGCCATACTCGCCAAGCCCTAGGGTTATTATACTATTCCACTAAAAGTCCGAAATTGAACTCCAAGATTGATGACTACCAATACATGAATGCTTAGATTGGATCATTTCCAAATTGCAAACTTCAAGATTCCATGAATTGTGGTTTGAAAACTCAATAGAAAAATGGAGAAGATTAAGGAATGATTAGGAACGATGCTACGACCAACAAACGGAACGATAAGTCGGAGGAGCCACAAAGGAAAGCTTTCTTGATAAGAATCGATTTGATTTCAATCAAGAACTAACAAGAGGCTCAGCTCTCAATTCATGCAAATGCTTAATTTCTATTAATCAAAGTTAACCAAAAATAGAAAAGTCTGAGTATTTATATGGCTAGACCTCTAATTAAACACCTAAAAACGTAAGTTTAGGCCTATTTGCGGAAATATCAAAGCCCAATACAAAAATAACAAAAATATATAGAAGCACTACGATTTTAACTGAAATAATCGATTAATACAACCCGTAATCGATTAAAACAGAGCATTCCAGCACTGTGTAATCAATTACAGAAACGTTATAATTGATTAAAATAGATAGGACTTGCTTTGTGTAATGGATTACAAAAACATTATAATCGATTAAAACAGACAGACAGACAGTACTAACTTGTGTAATCGATTACAGAAACATAATCAATTAAAACAGACAGCACTTGTTTATTACAACAGACAAGACTTTTGATGTGATCTTGAAAGGCTTGGGTTCTAGCTCTTGTCATGGGTCCTTTAAAGCTCACCAAAGGAAGTGCATCAAGCTCTCCTTCTAGACCTTTGGCTTGGAATGGACCTCCATCATCATGATCCTTAGATAGCCCTCTATCATCCCCTCCTTCTTAAAAAGAATCCGTCCACGGATTTGCATTCAAAACACTACATCATAAGAAGAAAGATCAACGACATTAAAACTAGAACTAACCCCATACTCACTTGACAAGTCAATCTTGTAGGCATTGTCATTAATCCTCTCAAGGACCTTGAAAGATCAATCACCCCTAGGTTGAAGTTTAGATTTCCTTTGGGAAGGAAACCTATCCTTCCTTAGATGTAACCAAACTCAATCACCCGGTTCAAACACCATAGCCTTTTTCCCTTTGTTGGCATGTCATGCATATTGCTCCATCTTTTTCTCAATTTGATTCTGCACCTTTTCATGGAGATCCTTAACAAAAGTGGATCTAAAAAGCCCATCCTTGCTCAAAATAGAAGAATCATTATGTAAAGGAATTAAATCAAGAAGAGATAAGGGATTAAAACCATAAACAATCCCAAAAGGAGAAAAAGAAGTGGTAGAATTGGTTAACCTATTATAAGCAAATTCAACATGGGGTAACCATTCTTCCCAAGTTTTCAAATTACCTTTGATGAAACACCTTAGGAGTTGTGAGAGTGTTCGATTGACTACCTCGGTTTGTCCATCAATTTGAGGATGACACGTGGTGGAGAAAAGAAGCTTGATTCCAAGTTTTCCCCACAAGGTTTTCCAAAAATGATTCAAAAACTTGGAATCCCTATCTGACACAATGCTCCTATGTAATCCGTGAAGACGCACTACTTCTTTGAAGAAAAGATCCGCCACATGACAAGCATCATCCACTTTGTGACATGGAATGAAATGTGCCATCTTGGAAAACCTATCAACTACCATAAAAATAGAATCCTTGCCTCTCTTGGACCTTGGAAGACCAAAATCCATGGAAATATCGGTCCAAGGTGAGGTAGGAATTGGCAATGGAGTATATAAACCATGATGCATGACTTTGGACTTGGCCTTATGACACACAATACAATTAGAACAAAATTTGATGACATCATGTTTCATTTTAGACCAAAAGAAATGTTCATGCAAAATGTTTAAAGTCTTTTCAACCCCAAAATATCCCATTAACCCCCCCTTATGAGCTTCACAAATCATGAGTTCACGCAAAGAACTTTGAGGCAAACACAATCGTTTATTTTTAAACAAGTATCAGTCATGCCTAAAGAACCCTTTGTGAGACACCTTTTCACACAACTCAAACAATTTAGAGAAGTCATGGTCTTGAGCATACAAGTCCTTTATGTGATCAAATCCAAAAATCTTGGTTTCAAGCATGGAGATTAAAGCATATCTCCTTGAAAGTGCATCGGCCACAACATTAGTCTTGCATTGCTTGTGTTTAATCACATAAGGAAATTATTCCAAGAACTTTACCCATTTGGCATGCCTCTTATTAAGTTTTCCTTGGTTTTTCAAATGTTTGAGTGACTCATAGTCACTATGAATCACAAACTCCTTAGGAAGGAGATAGTGGTGCCAAGTTTGCAAAGCTCTAATAAGTGCATAGAGTTCCTTGTCATAGGTGGAATAATTCAAAATAGCACCCTTAAGTTTTTCACTAAAATAAGCAATTGGGTGACCTTCTTGTAACAAAACAACACCTATGCCAACATTGGATGTGTCACATTCAATTTTAAAAGATTTGAAAAAATTTGGTAGAGCAAGAATGGGTGCATTTGTCGACTTCTCATTCAATTCATTGAAGACATTCTCTTGTTCACTCTCCCACTTAAATACCACATTTTTCTTCACAATGTCATTCAAAGGAGATGCTATGGTGCTAAACTCTTTGACAAATATCCTATAAAAACTAGTCAACCCATGAAAACTACTCACATCACTCGCATTTTTGGGTGTTGGTCAATTTCTAATAGCCTTAATTTTCTCATCATCCACTTGAACTCCCTTAGCACTCACAACAAAACCTAAAAACACTACTTGATTGGTGCAAAATGTGCATTTATCCCTATTGGCAAACAAGTTTTCATGTCTAAGCACTTCCAAGACACTCCTAACATGGTAAAAGTGGTCATCCATTGTTAAACTATAAATCAAGATATCATCAAAGTACACAACCACAAATTTTTCAATAAAGTGTCTCAAAACATGGTTCATGAGTCGCATGAAAGTGCTTGGTGCATTGGTTAAGCCAAAAGGCATGACCAACCACTCATAAAGTCCAAACTTAGTTTTGAAAATGGTTTTCCATTCATTACCTTCTCTCATTCTAATTTGATGGTAACCACTTTTCAAATCTATTTTGGTGAAAACACAAGAACCATGAAGTTCATCCAACATATCATCAAGTCTAGGTATAGGATGTCTATACCTCACGGTGATGTTGTTGATGGGTCTACAATCCGTGCACATCCTCCATTTGCCATCTTTCTTAGGGACTAGGATGACCAGCATTGCACATGGGCTCAAGCTTTCCTTCACCCATCCTTTTTCCATCAACCCTTCAACTTGCTTTTGAATCTCCTTGATCTCATCCGGATTACTCCTATAGGTCGCCCTATTAGGAAGTGAAGCTCCCGAAACAAGATCAATTTGATGCTCAATTCCTCTTAAAGGAGGCAAGCCATGGGGTATGTCTTGTGGAAAGACATCCTCAAACTCCTTTAAAAGTGTATCAAAACCTTGAGACAACTCAAGGGCACTAGAAGACAAGCACATATCATTGAGAATGAGTAAATACATTTGTTGTCTAACTAGCATCACTTTTTTAATCTCCTTAGGTTTGATGAACACACTTTCTTTTATTTCTAATTTTTTTCACTCTTTTGCCATCTTTTTCTTTTTGGCTTTTCTCTCTCAAAGGACTTTTTTCTTCTTTGATTTTCTTTTCTTTTTCTCTTTTCAATCTCATTTTTATTTGATCCTCACACACCTCACTTGGAGACAAAACTGAGATCACTACCTTTTTACCTTTATGAAGGAAAGAGTATCGATTGGTGACCCCATTGTGTACCACATCTCTATCATATTGCCAAGGTCTATCAAGCAACACATGGCCGGCTTCCATGAGAACCATATCACAAAGCACTTCATCCACATATTTGCCAATGGAGAATGTAAGCAACACTTGTTTATCCACCACCAACTCACCATTGTCACTCAACCATTGCAATTTATAAGGTTTAGGGTGAGGGACAGTTTTTAAACCAAGCATCTCCACTAATCTAGTGCTTGCAACTTCCTTCATCAATGATTAGAGAACAAACCTTTCCACTCACCAAGCATCTAGAATGGAAAATATTTTCTCTTTGTGTATTATCTCTATCTTTGCACAAACTTTCCATGAGACGTCTTACCATTAAAAGATCCCCCTCTTCCAGTCTAAGGAAACAATGATCCTCACCTTCACTAGAGGAACTACGAGAACTCCTAGATGACTCACTATCCACCTCTCCATTTTTCAACACAATCATGGTCCTTTTGTTTGGACACTGGGATGCAATATGACCCTTACGCAAACATTTAAAATATTTAATTGAACTAGATTTATTAGAAGGAGTTTGAGTAGGAGAAGTAGTATTACCTTTTGAAGACTTTCTTTCAACATGCTGGGAAGAAGAACCCTCCTTCTTGGAAGTGTCATTATCCTTCCAAGAAGAATGACCATATAAAGACTTGTAAGCTTATTTTCCCTTCAATTGTTGTTCCACTTGCATAGCCCTATGCATAAGTTCATTCATGGTGTTGTAGGTTTGAAACTCTACAACATCTTGAATGTCCCTATTCAAGCCATTCAAAAATCTAGTCATTGTAGCCTCATTAGTCTCCTCAATGTTTGCTCTTACCAAAAAAATCTCCATCTCCTTGTAATAGTCATCAACACATCTACTCCCTTGATAGAGCTTTTGTAATTTGTTAAGCAAATCCCTTATGTATGGAGGTGGAATAAATCTCTCCCTCATGATTCCCTTCATTATGAACCATATGTCCGGTCGATGTCTCCTCGATCTTCCTCTTTCCATTTGCACTTGAGTCCACCAAGTCATGGCATACCCCTCAAATTCTAAACTAGCCAACTTCATTTTCTTTTCTTCACTAAAATTATGAAAATCAAAAACTTGGTCAACTTTTATCTCCCAATCAAGGTAAGCTTCCAAGTCATTAGTACTTAGGAACTTGGGAAGTTTAAATTTCACATCTTTCATTCCATCCCTACTCCTCTTATGCCTAAGCCTTCTGCCATCTTCATGGCCATCATCACTCCCTTGAGAAGAATAAGGTGACCTATGATGTCTCTTTCTCTCCATATCCTCCATTCTTCCACTCAACTCTTGAGTACTCCGTTGTATCTCATCAAAACGTTCTCCCATCCTCCTTTCAACATTTCTTTGTAACTTATCCATTTGCTTAGTCAATAAAGTCATTAGCTTAGCGGTTCTAGGTGAAGGTGTATCACTATCGCTATCGGACACCATTGCTACAAGAAAATGGACTTTACCACTCACTAAGTGTTTACACTCTTCAACACTCGTGTTTCACACTTACAAGACTTTTTCTATAAGGTTCACTCTTGTCTTTTTTCACTCTCTAACTCTTTTTCAACTCTTGAAATTCAAACAAATATTCAAATTCAAAGAATATCCAAAGTGAAAGATGAAACAATCCAAACTCAACTTAAGAGGTCAAGGAAGAAAGAAAAACTCTAAGACAAAACATTAGAAATTTAGAAGACAAACAATAAAAGCTCAACAAGAAAAGCACAACTTAAAAGGAAAGTCAAAGAAGACAATGATGAAGATTAAAAAAAATCTGGCTAAATATAAACTACTATAATTATGCAAAAAGATAGTGCTATTAAGTAACAAAAAACACACTCTAAGACAGGGCTTTTAAAATAAAAATTTTGGCTGTCAACTTTTTTTTTATACTTGGGTCTTCATATTTTTTTATATTTTCATTTTGATCCCAATATATTTTTTAATAATTGTCTTTTGGTCCTTCGTATTTTCTCTTTTAGGACCAGAAACTTTTGATATTTGCACAAATGCCCCAAAACTCCCTAGATAGAAATTTATGAATCAAACTCAGAAAATTTCCAGCAATGTTATGAGTTTCATGAAGAACACAAAGAACAACCCATATTTAAAACAACTCCGAATTCAACAAAATGATAGGGGAATTGAAGACAATTGCAAGCTAAACTAAAAAATCACACTAGAAACACACAAAGAACAACAAACAAGCAAGAATCATGATTTTCAATTTTCATTTTCTGTAAAAAAATAAAAATGAAAATGCAAATAACATAGATAGAAATCTTTACGAAATGCTTTCCTGAATCAAGCTCTGATTACCACATGATGACTACCAAGACATGAATGCTTGGATTTGATCGTTTATGGATTGCAAACTTCAAGACTCCATGAATTGTGGTTTGAAAACTAAATAGAAAAATGGAGAAGATTAAGGAATGATTAGGAATGACGCCACAATCCACAAACGGAATGATAAATCGGAGGAGGATTCGCCACAAAGGAAAGCTTCCTTGATAAGAATCGATTTGGTTTCAATCAAGAACCAACGAGAGGCTAAGCTCTCAATTCAAGCAAATGCTTAATTTCTAGTAATCAAAGTTAACCAAAAAAGCAAAGTCTGAGTATTTATATGGCTAGGCTTCTAATTAAACACCTAAAAATGTAAGTTTAGACCTATTTGCGGAAATATCAAAGCCCAATACAAAAATAACAAAAGTATATAGAAGCACTACGATTTTAACTAAAATAATAAATTAATATGGCCCGTAATTGACTAAAATAGAGCGTTCTAGCACTGTGTAATCGATTATAGAAACGTTGTAATCGATTAAAACACACAGGACTTTCTTTATGTAATCGATTACAGAAATATTGTAATTGATATTAAAACAGATAGACAGACAGTACTAGCTTGTGTAATCGATTACAGAAATGTTGTAATCGATTAAAACAGACAACACTTGCTTATTACAATCGACAAGACTTTTGATGTGATCTTTAAAGACTTGGGTTCTAGCTCTTGTCATGGGTCCTTCAAAGCTCACCAAAGGAAGTACTTCAAGCTTTCATTCTAGACCTTTGGCTTGGAATGGACGTTAATCATCATGATCCTTAGATAGCCCTCTATCTAAGATTAATAATAACATATATATAACTCGAATATGAATCGTCCCTTTGTAATATGTCGATAATTGATTGATGAATTTTTTGTTACTCAATTAATTATTTATTCCCTTGACTTTGATAATTTCTCTAATGGATTACATGCACTGGCTAGTGTCTTTAATGTCCAAGTACCGAAACATATCAAGGGGACATATCCTTAAATTCCATGTTGTTTATCTCATAAATACCGATAATCAAATAATTTTTCCTCCCAAAATACCGAGTTATTAGTCATTAATTGGTTAGTCCTCACCCGTTGGTAAATCAAAGAATGAAAATATTCAATTACCTATTTATAATACACTCAATCAAATCTTTCATTAACCCTTTCAATGCGAACATTAATTCACACCAATATTTTACAATGGCTCGGACAATACCATTTCATAAAATATTGTAACCTAAATAAAGCGTCTAACTTTATTTAACAACTGTGAACCAATTCATCAATTGTAAGAACCTATGACATGTCTTCCATGAATGTATCCATATGATGATATACTCTACAATTGATCCGAACCTTGTGTTTGTAAATTCTATGTGCATACCATAAATGAATAATACCTCATTTATAATTTTCAAAAAATTTAATGTCATGATGTCTTGCTCAAAGAGCACAAAATAAACAAAGTGAAAATTCAATCTCCTAAAGCTATAGCAAGTCCAGAATCTTCTTAACACCCCATAGATGTAACATGTCTCTCGAACACAAGTTCAGGAAAACTTTCTGTAAAAGGGTCACTAAGGTTTTCTTCCGACACTATCTTGATTACCATTGTGTCTCCTTGCAAATCTGAGTCTATGTAACCAATGGTTTCAAGACTCCCACTAGAATAGACCAACATATAATCTTTCATTCTCTGAAGATCATTGATTATATGTTTAACTGCTATCCAGTGTTCCTCTCCTGGATTAGATTGGTACTGACTAACAACTTCCACTGCATAACAGATGTTTGGCCTAGTGCACAACATAACATACATTAGACCACCTATAGCCAAAGCATAAGGTATCCTACTCATGCATTCTCTCTGCTCATGAGTCTTAGGAGAATGCTCCTTAGAGAGATGAATCTCATGCCTGAAGGGTAAAATTCCCTTCTTAGAATTCTCCATGCCGAATCTGGCAAGGACCTTGTCAATGTAGAAGGCCTGGGACAATGCCAATAACCTATTCTTCTGGTCTCGTAAGAGTTTAATACCAACAATATAATTTTCCTCTCCTAGGTCCTTCATATCAAAATGCTTGTTCAACCAGGTCTTTATGCCTAACAATACCTCAATGTCATTTCTAATTAGGAGTATATCATCTACATAAAGCACCATAAAAGATATTGCTTCCCATTGGATTGTTTTATATTCACATGGCTCATCAGGACTTTTCTCAAAATCATACGATTTAACGGCTTGATCAAACCTAATGTTCCATGACCTGGATGCTTGCTTAAGTCCATAGATAGACCTTTGCAACTTGCATACCATGTGTTCTTGCCTTTTCACTATGAACCCTTTTGGTTGCTGTATATAGATGTCCTCTTCTAAATTTCCATTTAGAAAAGTAGTTTTGACATCCATTTGCCAAATCTCATAATCGAGACTTACCGCAATAGCTAAGAGTCCGGATAAACTTAAGCATGGCTATTGGCGAAAAGTTTTCTTTATAGTTTACACCTTCTATTTGGGTGTACCCCTTTGCCACCAATCTAACTTTGAAGGTTTCTACATTTCCGTCTGATCCTCTCTTTCTCTTGTAGATTCATTTACACCCAATGGATTTTATCCCTTTAGGTGCTTCTACAAGAAACCAAACTGAGTTAGAATGCATAGATTCCATCTCACAGTTCATATCCCTAAGTTATTCCTGAGCATCAACGTTTTCAAGTGCATCATCGTAACTAGTGGGATCGTCATCTGTTTCAATGGTGACAGTCTGGTATGATTCCTCCAACGAGAGATATCTTGCGGGTTTACGAATCATTCTCCCACTACGACTTTGCCTAACTTGTTATTGTTCATTTACATGAGAATCCAAGTTAAGTGGATCAATAATTTCTTAAAATTATTCATTAGGTGGATTAACCAATTCTTGATTTTGTTCTTCAACAAGTGGTACTTGCATTTCTACATGTTCCACTTGCAGATCATTATGCTGAACTTCTGGTTCTGTATCTAGTTCCTGTGTATGTTTACTTTCAAGCATAATTTCCCCTCTTTGAAAACCATAGGAACATAAGATGGAACCACTTAAGGCTGAGTTAAAACTTGACCTGAGACAAGCTCATCAAGAACAATCAAACTCCTTGGTTTGTAATTTACCATATAGTCCTCCTCTAGGAAAATCGCATGAGTGCTCACTAAGACCTTCTCACCTTTTGGACTATAAAACATCCAACCTCTAGTTCCTTTAGGATAGCCTACAGACATGCACGCTTATGTACATGATTCCACTTTATGCACACTTGATTTGAACACCAAGATGTTTTTCTATCTCAGCCTTAAACTCTTGGAATTTTCCAAAAGCTTCGGACTTATCACGCATCAAGTATATGTATCCAAATGAGACAGTATATGTATCCAAATGAGACAAGCTCATCAAGAACAATAAAATTCCTTGGTTTGTAATTTGCCATATAGTCCTCCTCTAGGAAAATCGCATGAGTGCTCACTAAGACCTTCTCACCTTTTGGACTATAAAACATCCAACCTCTAGTTTCTTTAGGATAGCCTACAGACATGCACGCTTATGTACGTGATTCCACTTTATGCACACTTGATTTGAACACCAAGATGTTTTTCTATCTCAGCCTTAAACTCTTGGAATTTTCCAAAAGCTTTGGACTTATCACACATCAAGTATATGTATCCAAATCTTGAGTAATCATCAGTGAATATGATGAAGTACCCATACCCTCCTTTGGCCTGGACATTTATTGGTCCACATACATCAATATGTACCAATTCCAGCTGAAGTGTGGCACGATTTCCTTTGGCCTTGAAAGGCCGCTTTGTCATTTTACCCTATAAGCATGATTCGCATACTGGTATTGGTTCAAGAACCAGGGATTTTAAAATCCCACTCTTGACCAAACCTTGTATCCTGTTAGAGTTAATATGACCTAATCGCAAACGTCAAAGATAAGTTTCATTGGAAACTTTTCTTTTCTTAGATAGATGAGCATGTTCTTCGTCTCCTAATTCAACATGATTAACTTCATGGGGTATAGGACTAAGGAAATAAAGACCATTAAACAAAGTACCATAACATATAAAAGAAGATGAATTTCTTATATGAACCACTCCAAAGAGTAACAAACATGGTTAGTGGCTCCTGAATCAATGATCCATTTATCACTGTAATTCTCCACTAAGCAAGTCTCAATCACAAGTAGCATATTCTGCCTTCCTGAACAGCTAAGAGTAGCAAACATGCCATCAAGAGTCCGGAGAATTCTACTCCACTCTCAAGCATGTTCACTTGCTCCTGCAAGTGATTAATGAGACTGGCCAGAATGTAGTAGCGAACTGCAACATTCGCCTTCTCCCAATCAGAAAATTTCTTCTTTGTTTCCTCAAAAGCATTTTCTACAGGCCGTGCTGGCTTAGCCGTAGTAAGGACAAAGTTGAGTTTCTCATATTGCAGAACAATATCCAAATTAATTTTCCATTGTTTGTAGTTTGAACCATCCATAGGCTTTTGACTCAAGATAGTAGCTAACAAATTGAAAGACTACATTTTCTGAAGAAAAAAATTAAAGCACACAATTTACAATCATACAATAAACGTACTTGTTGCAAGTAGATTCTTTAACTACTTTTGTTCATTGTTACAATTATTTAGTTATCCTTACAAGGCTTACGTTGGGTAAGTCACTTGTAAAAAACTAAAATTGTTATTTGGGTCTTTGGTGTCATTACCAGACCCTTGCTGGAAGGGTTAATAATTTTACCAAATTCGAATGTAATTAACTATCGTTCAATTTTAAAAATTATCCTCAGTATCCAAGCATTGCCGACATTGGGTCGTACAATACTTTACTAAAAATTTTGAATTTGTTGAGATCCAATCAAATAAAATCCGGTCATCCTTATCCATTGGGGCTTCACATGACCATTTTATTAATGAACCCACAATGGAGCCCATAGGTTTAAAATTAATATTTTTAATTTTAAAACCTTCACCCATTCAATATTACAAGGAATTTTAAAAAAATAATTGTCCAATCATTAATTTAGAATTTGAAATTCATAATGATTATTAATTTGAATTCAAAATTAATTTTGAAAAATAATTAATCTAATCATTAATCTAGAATTTTAAATTCATAATGATTATTACTTTGAATCAAAATCATTTTAAATAATAATTAATCTAATCGTTAATATAGAATTTGAAATTCATAATAATTATTAATTTGAATTCAAAATCATTTAAAAATAATTAATCCAATCATTAATCTAGAATTTGAAATTCATAATGATTATTAATTAGAATTCAAATTCAATTTTTAAAATAATTAATTCAATCATTAATCTAGAATTTAAAATTCATAATGATCATTAATTTGAATTCAAAATAATTAA
>PYAF01003235.1:441298-461962 GCA_007407185.1 Glycine tomentella
AAATTTATTTATTTCTCTAAACCACTTTCTTTTTTTTTTTCTAAAAAAAAAAAAAAGAAAGTCCGGATATTCTGGTTCTTAGACATTTTGTAATCCAGGAATGAAATATCCAATTGTTGCATAAACATACAAACAAAAAAAAAAATACTAATATAATTGTTTATTCTATTTTACTTAATCTTGATCTCTTCATTATAAAGGAGAGACATTAAATCATTTAATTTTTTAAAATTCGTAATTTTAATTCGAACCTCTATTTTATCTTTTTTTTTTCTTACATTTTACAACTAAGATTTATTCCATTTAGACTAAAATAAAAAGAAAACAGGATTGGACCAAAATGATTGGTCTTTGTAAAACTTAACGACTCATTTTCATTTTGATACGCTAGTCAGTTGTCTTGTCACCTAATAAAAAGGTTTGATAAATCACTGATATATGTTTTGCTTTTGTGAATAAGAGAATGTACATACAGAGTGATCAACAACATATTTGCAATCAAACTCAGCAATAACTTGATGTAAATTCAGAGGCATGATCCACAATATAGCTTCCAAATCGTCTTTGCTTGAACGAACTCCTCCACATAGCCAAACAAACCAAAAGTATTTTGCTCCGGGAGTTATGTGGAATGCACTGAAAAGAAAAGAGAAAGGATTTTGTAATGAGCCCCAAAGACGCAGCATTTTGGAAGGCCCAACAAAGTGTTTTGACCCTTTTCAAGCAGTGTTCGAGCATGAAGCATTTGAAGGAGATGCAAGCTCGTGTAGTCCAGAGTGGGTTCGACAAGACCCCGCTTGTGGTGGGAAAGATCATTGAGTTTTGCGCGGTTTCGGGGCACGGAGACATGAATTACGCTCTGAGGGTTTTTGACAGAATCGATAAACCTGACGCGTTTAGGTGTAACACCATGATCAGGGGCTTTGGGAAGACTCACCAACCCTATATGGCCATTCATTTGTACAGGAGAATGCAGGGAAATGGTGACGCGCCAGCTGACACTTTCACGTTCTCTTTCGTGCTTAAAACATTGCTGGATTGAAATGTTCAGTTAAATTGGGAAAGCAACTGCATTGCACCATCCTTAAACTTGGACTCGATTCTCATACTTACGTAAGAAACTCTCTGATGCACATGTATGGAATGGTGAAGGACATAGAAACTGCACACCACCTGTTCGTGGAAATTCCAATTGCAGATTTAGTGGCTTGGAACTCTATCATAGACTGTCATGTGCATTGTCGAAACTATAAACAAGCTCTCCATCTGTTTTGCAGAATGCTGTAGAGTGGAGTGCATCTCGACGACGCCACTCTGGTCGTGACCCTCTCAGCGTGTGGTGCAATAGGAGCCCTGGACTTTGGGAGGCGAATTCATTCTTCTCTCATACAACAACATGCCAAGCTTGGCGAGAGTACATCGGTCTCTAATTCCCTAATTGACATGTATACAAAGTGTGGAGCAGTGGAAGAAGCCTACCATGTGTTTAGCAGTATGAAAGGGAAGAATGTGATTTTGTGGAATGTCATGATTCTTGGGCTTGCGTTGCATGGTAATAGAGAAGAGGCGTTAACACTTTTCGCAAAGATGTTACAACAGAATGTGGAGAGACCGAATGATGTTACATTCTTGGGGGTGTTAAGTGCTTGTGCCTTGTAGCCATGGAGGATTGGTTGATGAAAGCAGACGATGTATTGATATTATGGGCAGAGACTATAACATCCAACCCACAATAAAGCACTACGGGTGCATGGTGGACCTTTTGGGTCGAGTTGGTTTAGTTGAGGATGCATACAATTTGATAACGAACATGCCAGTAGAGTGCAATGCAGTTGTATGGAGGACTTTGTTAGCTGCATGTCGACTTCAAGGACATGTCGAACTTGGTGAGAAGGTAAAGAAACATCTTTTGGAATTAGAACCGGACCATAGCAGTGATTTTGTTCTTCTAGCAAACATGTATGCAAGTACCGGTCAATGGAATGAAATGAGCAAAGAAAGAAGATCAATGCAGCAAAGGAGAGTTCAGAAACCAGAGCCTGGAAATAGCTTCATCGGCATTCCTCAATTGACATTGAAGATAGAGACTGTTGAAACATTGTTGTGACACTTAAATCAACAGTCAACGGCATGGATTGAAGGTTTCAACTGTCTGAGTCAATGTTTGAAACATGGTTGAAACATTGTAGGCATGTTAACTCTTAGCACTGGCTGTCTGATTTGTGCCTTGTCTGGTGAATATTGAAGCATGTGACTGGATTATATAAGGAATTCAATAGAAGCAAATATAAATTCAAAGTATGGAATGCAGCCGTTTTAATTGTTATTTGTTTCTGTAGTTCTATTTTTAAAATTTCCTATTAATTTCTTTTTCCATGTTTCTTGTTAGTTTGTGCATGCTGGTTTGGTTTGCTAAACCTGATGCTGTGCTAATGGATAACATGTTAGTAAGGTGCCACAATTCGGCATACAACCACACGTGGGCAAAAATAGTAATGTTTTATTTCCAATTTCTTTTTCCTTGTTTTTTGTTGGTAAAAGTTACATTATGTCGAATCTGATACATGGCCTTTTTAACCTATTATACAGATATCACTGATCGGGTGTCTTACATATCAATTCAAATTGTTTATTGACTAAAATACTTTTAAGCTGACTAGCACAATTTTTGGATCAGGAGTCTTGAGTTAGATGTGGCTATACCACTTTATTTGATTATAATTTCTTGTAAAACGAATAATGAAGATTGAAGAGTGCTGAAAACAATATAGGGATACAGAACATATATATTGAGATTTTCCTGAGGAGAATGTCCAGTACATATGACTAAGGATATTGACGTCTTGTACATATTGGTGGACCTGGTGGCTATGTTTATCAAAAGGCATATGTAGAGTTCTTCTGCTATAAGGAAAAGCTGGATGCTCTTGTTGATAAATGCAAGGATCGAACTTCTTTAACTTATATGGCTGTGAATAAAGAAGGGAGCTGGAAATCTAATGTGGGTCAAACTGATGTTAATACAACCAACCATTGAACCCAAATGGTTGGCGCAATGGTGTAAGGTCCCGCTGCATTCACATGAGTGGGAACGATCTATTTAGTAGGAGAACCCGTGTTCGATTCTTACCTTGTGCAAAACTCCCTTGGGCCAGCGGCAGCCACGCACTGCGAGCAGGATTAGTCTCTGATCCAGTGGGTTAGAGGATATCCGTGGTCTCTGACTTAGGACAAAAAAAATAAAAATACAACCAACCATTGTAGATCCTGTCAGCTTCAATGTATGGAAGGATGAGGCATTTGCAATTTGGTCAAGAGGATGGGCAAGCTTGTACCCTGAGGGTGATGCATCTAGGAAATTGGTTGAAGAGGTTGGTTTCTAAATCTATGGTCCTGTAAAACCTTTCACACTGCCTTATAAAAGGAAATATTGTATATGATGGCAGTGCATTATTTTTTTTACTTTTGTTTTCAGCTAGATTCTAGATTTTGATAATTCTTCTGTTTGTCACAGGTGGGGGGCAGCTACTAGTTGGTCAGTTTGATAGACAATGATAACTTCAGTGGTGATCTTTTTGCAGTCTTTGCAGATTTCTGACATAAGCTTATTTATTGGTTCTAAGTTGAAGTGCCAAATTAATTTTCTGGGCTACGTCCCAAACGTCTTTTTTATTTTATCACTCCTCCTAGTCACATGAGTAAACTGTACTTTGACTTGAGGACAAGTTACTCCTTCCTCTGAATTTGATGGTTGTATCCGACCAAAACCTTGTTTCATAAAACACACACACACACACACGAGTGTGCTGTGAAAGTAGAAGATTGAGTGTGCTTAGGAGGCAGTTGAATTCAAGGCCAACAAACTTTTAGATGAAAGCTACAATATAGTTGCTTTTAAAATTTTGCATTAGAACGTGCAATTTCTCTGTCCAACGTAGTTTTAACTCTAATCCAAACACACCCTGAATTCTCATGCCTTATATCTGTCTATCCTAAGAAAGTTTCTCCCCGAAAAATACATGTGTTGCTTCCTCACATCACCAATTTCCTACTCATCTACCTATCCCACTTACACAAACCCTTCTGTCACTTCCTCCTCTGATCTCCCACTCCCACTCTCACTCCCTTTTTTTACTTTTCCCCCTTCCTTTTCCTTCCATCCTTTGGGATGACTCTCAGGAGCCGTTTGGAAGAAGTGAAAGTGGATGGAAACAAAATTGAGAGGAAATAAAACATGCATAACGATGTCTTTTTCTTTGTGGTTGAAGAAAAAATGGATGGATAATCTGAAGCAAAGTTGACTTGAAGAAACGAAAATTTAAAATTTTTATTTTCTTCCACTTTCCCTCCAATTTAAATTTCAAATTTCTCTTTCCTCCATTTTCTTTCCTCTCCACCAGACATAGGGTCAATCTCTCAGTCATCTATTCCATGGTTCTCAATCTCTCAACATTCTTTCCAAAAAACTTAGACATTGTTGCACTGTTCACTGCCATCTTTTTCTACTATTTGACCCGTTCTCATTATCCTCTCTATATTTTTCCTAAGATTTTTTTATAAAGAAAATCCCACCTTTATTGAACCCTTGCTTGCTGTTCCCACCATTTTCGATCATTAAACTCATTATTCTCAAAATTACTATGACTACTGATTTTTGAAAATGTCACGGCGAACATTTGACCACACTGTGTAACGAGCATAAGATGGGTAATGTTTCATTCCTTCGTTTGACTTTTTCCATCTGTTTCCGCCTTATTCTTTCTCCCTTCCTCTTCTATTTTCTGTTAATGCACTCTTTCTTTCTATTCACCAACAAAATTTAGGTTTCATGCCTGTTCTGCTCAGAGAGAACAGAAATGTCCAACAAGTGGTGTTGGATATTTTCTATAGGATCGGACTCTCTCTCTCTTAAGAAGCTTATGAACTGAAGCAACTTAAGGAAGAAGAAGATCACAACAGCGATACATACGAAGCAATGGGTGTGCGGTGTGTGCCGTATGAATGGAAAGAGAGAATCAGAATTGTGTGTGTACCTTTCACCATGGGATGTGTTGTATTTATAGGATTCTAACCTGGACTTTCATAACAGACGGTTGAGCCCAATATCTTCTTCCTTAATATGTGGAGATATTGATAACTGGAAGATAACAATCATATCTTCTATCTTCTGGTTGTTACCTTCTGGTGGTTATGATAATAGATTAATGGAGATTTAAACATATGAATTAATCGAACCTCGGCCTATCCCTTATTGACATTACCTCTTTGAGGTATTTCTTCCGCTGATTGGCCGTATCACCTCCTCCTCCCATTCCACCTGTGATGACGTTGCATTCGAACTCGGGTTTGGGAACTCCTCGTCCTTCTTGCTTTTTTTGTCGTCTCGCAGTTTATTCTCCTGCTGAGCTTTTCTCTTGGCTTGGTGCCCCTGGGTTCGAATTACGTATTGGCGCAGCTTGTCTTCACGCACGAACCTCTCTATTGCGTCTCGGAGCTCCCAACACTGGTCGGTCGTATGTCCCGGTCCATTGTGAAAATCACAATACCGAGAGTAATCCATCCCATCTCTTCGCACTATGGGGGGAGGTCGGTCGACTTTCCTCATCTCAGTGAAAGCCACCTCCTTCCAAATTTGACCACGCGTAGCATTTAGTGGAGCATATCTGTCGAACTTTAGCTCATATCTCCTGGGTCTGGAACGAGGGTTAGAGATGCCTCTTGGAGGTCAGCCTGCTAGGGTATTCGACGGATGTCGGCTGGACTGCCCGACCTGGAAATTCTCCTGGCGTCGGTTCCGCGGTGAGGAGGGTTTTTTATTTTCCCTCAGAGCCGAGTTAGCGATCTCCATCTGCTCCAACTCCAAATACTTTTTGGATTGGACCCTAAATTCATTTAGGGTTTTCACAAAGTCCTTATAAATCGACTTGGCAAGTCGGGAAGACCCGTTGAACCCGGCCGACAGAAGGTGAACATGGACTTTCTCTTCTAACCCTTGGACTTGCAATGCGGCTTCCTTGAATCGGTCCAAGTAGCTCTGTAAAGTTTCCCCGGTCTGCTGACGTATCTTTCCCAGGGCAAACTCAGATTTTGGCTGTTTCTTGCTTGTCACGAAATTCAGCAAAAACTTCTGGCCGAAATTCTCGAAGTTGCGAATGGTCCTCGACGGCAATGAGTGGAACCAGGTCTGGGCGGCCCCGGTTAAGGTGGTAGCGAAGATCCGAGATATGATGGGTTCGTCAATTCCATGAACACACATCTGCATATCAAACTCGTCGATATGTACCTGTGGATCTTGGCTCCCGTCATATTTGGACAGGAAGGAGCCGTCAAAATCCTCCAGAAACTGAGCGTCCACTATCTGGTCGACAAATGGGCTGTTATTTTGATGACTCGGGCGATACTTCCTTCGATACATGCCATCGCCTTGGCCAGGGTGACGGATGACCTCTCCCGTCGGCCTCTCTTCCGTGACGTGCACTGGCGTCATAGTCGAGGACAGGCGAAGTGCCTCATGATGGGAATGAGAGGCTCTTCCCTGCTTGGAATGCCCAACTGGATCTTTACTGTCGGTTCCTGCTGTGCGGGCCGACGTCTCTGGTCTCTGCCTCCTGGCTGCTGCATGAGGCTGGTCGGTTTCTGCATGGCCTTCCAAGTGATCGGCATTCTGCCGACGTTCCTCTTCTCGCCTTCTGTTACTGCGTTCCTCCAATTGGGCAATTGACCGCTAGATGTCTTCCTGGCGCTGGAGTTCGTAACGCTTCTCCAGATTCTCCATTCGAGCCAACAGGGACTGGAGAGCGTTCTGAATAAAACGCTGAGAAGCTTCTGGGTTTTCTTGCGCGGTCGGTGGTGTGTTGGCCGGCGCATGTGCTGTAGGTCCCGCACGGGATGAAGCAGTGTGAGACAATGCATCTTCTACCACCACATTCTTCGGATTCGGATTCCTGGGTGGTTCTTCACATCTGCGTTCTGGTGTCTTCTGGTATTAGCCATTGAGAGTTGGTGGGATTCGAAATTTATCGTTCCCACAGACGACGCCACTGTTCTGCTTAGAGAGAACAGAAATGTCCAACAAGTGGTGTTGGATATTTTCTATAGGATCGGGCTCTCTCTCTCTTAAGAAGCTTATGAACTGAAGCAACTTAAGGAAGAAGAAGATCACAGCAGCGATACACACGAAGCAATTGGTGTGCGGTGTGTGTCGTGTGAATGGAAAGAGAGAGTCAGAATTGTGTGTACCTTTCACCATGGGATGTGTTGTATTTATAGGATTCTAACCTGGACTTTGATAACAGACAGTTGAGCCCAATATCTTCTTCCTTAATATGTGGAGATATTGATAACTGGAAGATAACAATCATATCTTCTATCTTCTAGTGGTTACCTTCTGGTGGTTATGATAATAGATTAATGGAGATTTAAACATTTGAGTTAATCGAACCAAAAATAATATACGTTTATCTTTTATCCATAACAATGCCTTTTAAGGAGTTTTCATTACACGATGATGGAGCGGAGGTGCAGTGGCTTCATGCAAAGGAGAAGCCCTCACACACTGATATACCCCATGATCCTCACAACCCTCCTTTATTTCCTTTTAATAAATACATTAATTTCATCAAAGGTGCGTTCTCTTTTATTCCTTTATTTTCATTTTCCTCCTTTTGCCATTTTCTGAATTTTTCTTTTTATTCTCTCTCTAATTTAACTGTTGTTTATTTTTCCGCAGAGGTTTTTTAATTTAGTTTTATGTGTTTACATCATGGCTTCCATTTTGTGTTCCACTATGCTATAATGGCTAAAACCCCTTTTGGTTAGTCTGTTTTGATTTTTTTTTATTTCTCTATTTTTTTTTAGTTTTTTATTGTTTTAAACGTTTCTTCTATATTGTTTTTTGTTTGTGTTTTTATGCAGGATACTAATCACACAAGGAGGGAGTTGACACGTATTTTTTCATGCATTGGTAGATAAAATGACAAAAGAGGAAGTCTGTGATTAGAGCAAATTCTTCTTCATCATCATCTGTTTAGTTTTTGATATAATATGTATTAAGAAGCTGAACATGAAAACCTGTTGCGGATTGCTAGGTCTCTTAGTTTTCTAATTTTTTTAATAAAACAATCATTATAAAGCCTGATTTCTTATGTCTATGCAATTCTACATGTAAATTCTCTATAATATGTGTATTGTGTTTCATGAACACTGTTTCAGTACTTAAATTTTATTTCTACTGTTCTTTTGGTTTATGAATGTGAAGGTATATTCAACCTTTTTTGTTCTAACGTTCTAAGGTTAGTTGAAAGTATATTGTTTTTAACATATTTTATATGTTATCTCATTATCTTTTAGACTGAATGTATGGGTTGGCTTCTTTAATGTCTACTTTTTTCTTTTCTTATATGATTCTTCTCAATTGTGGATTTTTTTTTAACGTACGTAGCTAGCAAAACCTCAAAATAGAAAAAGACATTCCAATTATGTTTGCACCTCTTCATTAATCCATCATAAGTCATCTAGTCACAGTATTATTAAAAATACATATAAGACAAGAATAAGAACAAATAATCCTGGGGAACTAGACCTAAGCTCAAACATAAAATCAACTAAAACGATATGAAGGCAATTCACACTGATTGTAGAAAAAACTAAAACTAATGAAATTTGGGATAGAACCCCATCAAGTATAACCAATCCTATGATCAACACCATGATTAGCTATACTATTAGCACATTGATTACCCTTCCTATAAATATGAGAAAAATTGAAAGTTCATGAAAGAGCATCAAACGAATACAAGGATTCCACCTATTTCTATATTCCCAAGGAACAATATTTGCATTCTTGAAAGCTTGAATAGCCAACTTTGAATCACACTCCAATCAAAGGCAATTCCAACCCACCAAAGATGTATGTTCTATTTAAAAGTGTTTATTTTCTTTTTATTTTGTTCTAATGAAACTGAAGTTGGAAACATGGGTCTCTAGGTTGACTCTTTAATAATTTGTGCTTAATTTTTATATGGGTTGTGTCAAAGATATGATTTGATATGTTTTAATTAAAATAGTTTAGTATGAGATTTTCTATTATTATTCATTATTTTATTTTCTTATTTTGTAAACTTCCTTCATTAAAAATAAGAGTATTTTGTGTGGTCTAATACAACAACACAATATTAAACAAAGTGTTTAGTGTGCATGTTCTAATGAAATTGAAGTTGGAAACATGGGTTCTAGGTTGACTCTTTATTAATCCATGCTTAATTTTTATATGGGTTGTGTCAAATATATGATTTGATATGTTTTAATTACAACAGTTTAGCATGAGATAATTTCTATTATTATTCATTATTTTGTTTTCTTATTTTGTAAACTTTCTTCATTATAAATAAGAGTATTTCATGTGGTCTAATACGACAACACAACAATAAACAATTCGTACATGGTATTAGAGCAAGGTTGAGAGAATGACAAAAACCGTGCTCCTCCGGGGATTGTGCTCTACTTGTCATCCTACTTCCTCTAGCGACTTATTTCCACATTTTGGTGGACCTTTCTACTTGCCACACCTTTTCTAATGATCTTCTTTCACTTGTTTCTGTTGATTCCAAGTGAAGCTTCATGAAGATTGGAAGTCTTTGCCAAGATTTGTTTTGAGCTTCAAACAAGCTTGAAGACTTGGAATTTGATGTAAAAGGAAAGTCATCTGATTGATCCATGCATTCACTCATTCATTCATCTAACTAAGTATTTTTTTCATGAAAATCCATCTAAGCTTTTTACATTTAAACTAAAGGTTTTCATGTGAAATCAAAGATTTTTGAAAAATGAATTTTGTACTGGTTTAATCGATTACATTGAGTATATAATCGATTATTTTGTTCTTGGTTTACCTGGGAAAAGTTTTTAAGAACAATGTCGATTACCTATCAGATTAATTGATTATTTGACCTTCGTTTACATATAAACTGCCTTGATGAAAACATTAATCGATTACCAACAAGTAGTAATCGATTACATAACTATGCATGAGTTTAAGTCTCTCTGGAAGAATCGATTACCAAAGAACAGTAATCAATTACACAGGCTAAACTGAAAAAGCCATCTTTCTGTCATAATCGATTACCAAATTTAGTAATCGATTACACTTTGTGTTAATGCATATAAGGATTGCTGCATTAATCGATTACCAAAATTAGTAATTGATTACATAGTTCAATATGATTTCTAAAGCTTCCTGGTTTAATCGATTACCAGAATCAGTAATCGATTACACAGTGTATTTCAAGTTTGTGAAGCTTCCTGTCTTAATCGATTACAAGATGGAATAATTGATTATTTTACTCGTTGCTCATGCCCAGAATCTTGTAGAACACATTAATCAATTACAAGGTTGTTTTAATAGATTACTTGAGCGTTTTAATCGATTATTGGATGCGTTTAATCGATTACTGACAGTTACAAAAGTTTATTATAAATAGAACTCAGGCTCAGCTTGTTTTGAAACTTGATCAATTCGTATTTTGAGCTTACATAATTTTTCTCAACACGTTCTAAGTGATTTTTCTGGGTTCTATGAGTTCTTGCTTTCACTAAAACACTTATGGTTTTTGAGTGATTCTTCCAAGCAAGATATTTCTTTCAAAGGTTAAGGACATGTTCTGAAATTGGATTCGTATTTCAACCTGGTTTGTTCATTCATGTGCATATCATTCACTGGATCATCAGGTGTTTTCTTTACTTAGCTGATTGGTTGTAATTTTGTTACAAATTTGTGTTGTATTGGCTATTGTAATTTTGATTCTTAAAGCTTAGGACTAGAGAAGAGTTCTCTAGCTTAAAGATCAGAGTAGTGTTCTCTGGATCTTTCTCCTTAGATTTCTAATAGGGTTTTAGATTTCTGTTCTTTGTCTAGGGTTGATAAAGGGGAGATTCTTGTAAAAGCTTGTAAGGATACTTTTATAATAGTGGAACTCTAACCTAGTGTTGGTTGGAAGAAACTGGATGTAGCTTCATGATTTGAAGTGAACCAGTATAAATTGTGTGTGTTCTTGTTTCTATTTCTCTTATCTCATCATATTCATTATTGTTAATTCTTTGAATCAAATTCATTGTTCAACAAGACTTGTTTTGATCTATTGAATTCTTGGACTTAGCTATTTGATTGAGTAAAAGGTTTCTTGGTTTTAAAAGTGATAAAGATCTTGAAAACTCTGATTTGAAATTGATTTTAAAATACCAAGGTTCAACCAATTCACCCCCCTCTTGGTTGTTGTAAAGTATTCCTATTATTTTAAATTGGCATCAAGAGCTGGTTCTTGAAAGTTATTCAAGATCACTTGTTTTTCTTCAAAAAGAAAAATGAATACTTCACAAATAACCTTCACGGAAGGTGCTTCTTGAAACAGATCTCCCATGTTTGAAGGGGAACATTTCAGTTTTTGGAAAAATAGAATGAAAATCTTTATTCAATCAAATGACCCAGGTGCTTGGAATGCTATAGAAAAGGGTCCTTTCATTCCAAAGAAAACTGTTGCCAATGAATTGATTCCTAAAGAGCGAGATTAGATGACTGAAGTTGAACAAAAAGGCTGCACAATATGATTTCAAAGCCAAAAATATGATCATCTCTGCACTTTCCTTTGATGAATTTTTCAGGACAGTAAGATGTAAGAGTGCAAAAGAAATGTGGGAGATGCGGGAAATTACTCATGAAGGAACTGAGGAAGTTAGGAGATCAAGGAAGCATGCTTTGATCCATGAGTATGAGATGTTCAAAATGAACATCAATGAAAGCATTTCTCAATTGCAGACCAGATTCACTCATATTGTTAACCATCTATTGGGTCTTGAGAAGATCTTTGATACAGAAGAATTAAACATAAAGATCTTGAAGTGTCTAACAAGGCCTTGGCAACCAAAGGTGACAACAATCAAGGAATCCAAGGATCTATTAAAGATGTCCATGGCTGCACTGTTTGGTAAGCTACTTGAATATGAGCTTGAAATGTCTCAACTAACATGTATTGAAGATGCAGAAAAGAAAAACAGAAGCATCGCTTTGAAAGCTGCAACTTCAAAAGCTGAAAAAGAAGAGGAAACAAGTGATGAGGATGAAGAAGACAACATGAACTTGGTTGTCAAAAAGTTCAGCAAGTTCCTAAGGAAAAATAAGAACAAGAAGTTCTCTAAAGCCAACAAGAACAACAATAGCAACAACAACAACATCAACAAGAAGATTGACAACAATTTTACATGCTTTGAATGTGGTAAACCTGGCCACATCAAATCTGAGTGCTCAATCTACTTGAAAAAACAACAAGGAGAGAACAAGATAAGGAAGAAAGGGAAAGCTAAAAGAGCCTACATAGCTTGGGAAGATAATGAGTCAACTACCTCAGAATCTTCTACTGAAAATGAAGTAGCCAACATGTGTCTCACCTCCACTATCAATGAAGATGATGATGATTTATCAAGTGATGGAGATGAGGTAAATTCTAAACTTGAACAAGTTATTAATGCTTTCCAAGAAATGCATGAGGAAGCCCAAAAGCTTGCAAAATCCAATAACAAGCTCAAGGGAAATCTTAAATGGCATGTTGCAAAAATAACTGAATTGCAAACTGAGATTTGCAACTTGAAAGAAGAAAATGAAAAACTTGTTTCAAGTTACAATTTGAATGGATGTGTGTGTGCCTCTTCCTCTACAAGTGTTGACAAGTATAACTTGCTTCAAAAAGATTTTGATGATTACAAAAAATGTCAAGGAGAAAAATATATGACTAGTTTATCTGAAATTAGCTATTTAGTTGATCTTTTGAGAAAGTTGTATAGAGGAAAATGCAACTTGGATGAGATGCTAAGTGTGCAAAGGTATGCTGAAGATACTTCTAGTTTGGGGTACAAAAAGGGTTCAAAATATGTTGGAAAAACTATATTTGTGCCTCAAAAACGGAAGAATCAAAAGAGATATACTAAACTCAAAGATCAATCAAAATGCTTTCTTTAAAAATCATCAAAATCTGTGATATGCAACTATTGTATGAAAATAGGACATACATCTTACAAATGCTATGTTAGGAGATTCTATGTGCCTAATGGAGATTGCATTTGGATTCCAAAAAGAAAGAAAAATGCTACCCCCTATGGACCCAACCTTAATTGGGTACCTTCCCTTGCATATTGATTTGATTTTTGCAGGTATGTCTAAGAGCTAGATCCTCAACATGGTACCTTGACAGTGGATGCTCTAGACATATGACGGGAGACATGTCCATGCTTACAAACTTAAAACTTAGAGATGGAGGATATGTCACTTATAGGGATAATAATAAAGGCAAGATTATTGGAGAAGGAAACATTGGATATAGCTTCAAAACAAAGATCAAGAATGTTCTTTATGTAGAAGGTTTGAAGCATAATCTCTTGAGTGTAACACCCTGAAATTTCCATAAATGCAAATATATATTATATGAATTATTCTTGATGTAAGTATTAGATTATGAGAAATTAGACTGGTCTATATTTGAATTAATTGGGTGAAATATCAATTAGAGACATTAAGGAAATGTTCGAAGAGAAATGACCATGTTACCCTTTCCTTAAATCAGAAATTATATAAATGCCCTTGGATATTTTAGAAATGACAAGAATACCCTTATATATTTTTGGCTAGATATTTTATGGTAGAAATGACAATTATGCCCCTAGGATGAATGATGAATTTACCATAATACCCTTCAGGCCAGAAATGACCAGATGTCCTTAGAGATTTTGTTAGAACCTGATGAAAGTACAGAATACTCTTGACTGGTAGAATATCAAAATAGTTTGTGACAAGAAACTCTAGAATAGAATTTCTATGAATTTTATAAAGTGACAACTTTGAAACATTAGTCAGAAGAATTCAAGCATTGGAAAAATACGGAAAAATAATAAATAGAATCATAGAATTTTCTCTAAATTGTGGGGTGTCCAGATTTATTTAATAAAATGGTTTAGTAATTTTGATGATAAAAAATAGTGCAGACCAATTAGAATTAAGATAAAAGCAGTCTCGTATGCAAGGTTGTGTATTACTCTATACAAAACTGCTTGTAAGTAATTTTAACTGTCATTGAAGTCAGTTTCTGGAAAACTCTAGAGTTTCATTATTTAATATTATCCTTTAGGTAGAAGAGTTTGAATTGAACTTGAACTCCTCCTATGAATGCCATGTGTAAAGCTAAGTTCAAATTGAACTTTACTTCTTCCTATAAAAGGCCATGTGTGAAGATGAATTCGAATTGAATTTTACTTCCTTCCAATGAATGCCATGTGTGAAGCTATCTTTAAATTGAATTCTTCTTCTTCATAAAAGGTAACATGTGGATACAAGGAGAACCAAATAATTTTCTTCTCTTTAAGAAAATGAAAACATGATAAATAGAAAAATATTTTAAGCTTCATAAATTAAAATGATAAGATACAATCATAAAGGCTTAAGAAACATCTAGTCACTTATAAGCCACCATTAATGAAGGGATAAGAAGCCATCATGCTTTGGGAATTATTTATACAAAGTAGTATGGGACAGTCAGAATTAAAATAAAGAACAGCTGCATATGTAAAGTCTATATAACATTCTGTATAGACTACTTATGGGCAAATTATATTGTAATTAAAGTTAGTCTCTAGAAAACTTTAGAATTACATTATTCAATATTATCTTTAGGTAGAAGAATTCAAATGGAACTTGACTTCCTCTTAGAAAATGCCAAGTATAAGGTAAAAATAAAATTAGATTATTTTTTGTCATTTGCAAAATAACATGATATATGTATAAATGAAAGGAAAATAAAAATCTCCCTTGGCCTAGACATTGTCCACGTGAAAAGCAAGGAAGATAGGAGAAGATTCATGATTTTGGACAAGTGTAAGGCCACTTGTAAAGTGGTGGACACTTGTCTTGGACACTTGTAAAGAAAATCACTAAAGCTTAGGAGATATTTTCACATAGTAAAAGAATAAGGATGAATTTAGTTAGAATCTAATGGAATGAAGGGAAACTAAGTTAAGATGGAACTAAATGAAGGAAATTAGTTAAGAAGGGCAAAAATGTCCTTGAATATTAAATCATTTCCTAAACACTATATAAAAGGGGGAGGGGGACCTAAAATGCAAGTCATTTTCCAAGCTTCCTCTACATAACCTTCACGTGAATATCCTCCCTCATATCACTCTCATCCTTTCATTTTCCAAGCTAAGATTAAGTAAGAAAGAAACCCCACCATCTTGAAGAATCACGTGTAAAGCTAGGTGCCTTTAGGAAGAAGTTTGATAAGCTTGATAAAAAGAAAACAAGGTATGTATGGGGAAGTTTTATGGTAAAGATAATTTAAGTATTACTTGTGTTTGAATAAGTATGTATAGGGAAGCTTTATGATAAAGATAGTTTAAGTGTTGTTTGTGTTTGAATAAGTGTTTGAAGTTCATGTGTTGCTGAGTGTTTCTATGAATTTCGCTAAATTCCATGTGTTGTTGAGTGTTTCTATGAATCTCTGTATATGAATGATATGTTGAGTTTTTGTACATGAGTAATAAGCTAAGTTCTGTACTTGATTAATGTTGAGTTTCTAAGTAAAGCACATGAGACAGTAATTGAGAAGAGATATTATTTTGATATTTTGCCTGGCGGGGGTAATCCGTGTTATTTTGATATTTTGCCTCGCGGGGGTTAATCCGTGTTAATTTGATATTTTGCCTGGCGGGGGCTAGACCGTGTTAAAATAAAAAGAGAATCATGCATCATATAATTTTTGAGGATGTTGTTATGACTATCTGTACATTGTATGTATTCTGTTGTTTAAATTATGTTTATCATAAACTTACCTTGTACTTTGTGTCTGTGGTTGACACCTGCTATAACCTCGATTTTATTCGGGCGAGCAGATGAACAACAAAGAGAGACTATTAGTTGTCTACAAGAAGAGAATTTTGTTTGAAGATGTAATATTCTGAAGAGGTTATGATTTAAAGATGTATTTCTTTGTTACAGAGTGTTTTAGTTATTTGTACTATGTAATAAAATTGATACCAGTTTGTATTTTATTGTACATCAGATTTATAAATATCAATCAGTGAGGAAATTTTTTTTGTAATCTTATTATATGCTACTTCAGAATTATGAATATTACTCAGTAATGAAAAATTGTGGTTTAGTATTTTTAAATTGAAAAGAATTTTCATTAAAAATCAATAATAACAAGATGATAAATTGAGGCGTTACATTGCGCATAAGTCAGCTGTGTCACAAAGGATTTAAAGTCAACTTCAATAAAGACTGCTACATTATTTGTGATGGAAAAAGTAATGAAGTTCTTCATATAGGTAAAAGGAAAGGTAACATATACATACTTTCGATTGATCATGCATTCTTCCATAACACTTCTTGTCTTGTAAACAAGATTGATGAATCTTGGCTATGACATAGAAGGGCTAGTCACATAAACATGTACCACATTAATAAGCTTATTAGAAAGGATTTAGTAATTGGATTGCCCAAACTCAAGTTTGAGAAGGACAAACTTTGTGATGCTTGTCAAAAGGGAAAACAAACTAAGAACTCTTTTCAAAGTAAAAACATTATTTCCACCTCTAGACCACTTGAATTACTGCACATTGACTTGTTTGGTCCTTCTAGAACAATGAGTTTAGGTGACAACTATTATGGGCTTGTAATTGTGGATGATTACTCTAGATTCACTTGGACTCTGTTTTTGAAATCCAAAAGTGATGCTTTCCTTGCATTTAGAAAAATGACTAAGCTTGCACAAAATGAAAAAGGTAGCAAAATTATCTCAATAAGAAGTGATCATGGTGGTGAATTCCAAAATGAACATTTTGAAAAATTCTGTGAAGAAAATGGGATTAACCATAATTGTTCTGCTCTAAGAACACCTCAACAAAATGGTGTTGTGGAGAGGAAAAATTAGACTCATGAAGAAGGAGCTAGAACTCTTCTTAATGAGACAAGTTTGCCAAAATATTTTTGGGTTGATGCTGTAAGTACAGTTTACTACACTTTGAATAGATTACTTATAAGGCCTATTTTAAAGAAAACCCCTTATGAGCTATACAAAGGTAGAAAACCCAATATTTCTCACTTAAGAGTTTTTGGCTGTAAGTGTTTTGTATTGAACAATGGGAAAAAATCTCTTAGAAAATTTGATGCTAAGGCTGATGAAGCAATTTTCCTTGGATATTCATTACATAGTAAGGCTTATAGAGTATTCAATAAAAGAACTATGTGTATGGAAGAATCTGTACATGTAATTTGTGATGAGTCTAATCCCTCTAAAAAGGAAAAGAAGTGTGATGTAGATGCAGGCCCAATGGAAGAATTCATTCAGCTAGATGATTCCTTAACTAAAGAAAAAGAAGAACCAAGTACTGAAGCAAAACCATCAACCCCTGTGCAAGTGCCTAAAGATTGGAGAACAACAAGAGACCTATCACTTGACAACATAATAGGTGAAGTTTCAAAGGGAGTATCTACTAGATCTTCATTAAGAAACCCATGTTGTAATATGGCTTTTTTTTTTCTCTCAAATTGAACCTAATAATATTAATCAAGCCTTGAATGATGAACATTGGATGCATGCCATGCATGATGAGTTAAATCAGTTTAAGAGAAATGAAGTTTGGGAACTTGTTCCTAGACCATCCTCTCTTAAACCCATTGGAACAAAATGGGTTTTTAGAAATAAACTTGATGAAAGTGGAATCATAGTCAGAAATAAAACTAGATTGGTTGCTAAAGGTTACAACCAAGAAGAAGGCATAGACTATGAAGAAACGTATGCTCCAATTGCAAGATTGGAAGCAATCAGGTTATTGCTTGCATATGCATGTCTTATGAATTTCAAACTTTTTCAAATGGATGTTAAAAGTGCCTTTTTGAATGGATACATTGAGGAGGATATATATGTTGAACAACCTCCTGGTTTTACTGATTTCAAACATCCTATGTTTTTAAACTGAAAAAGGCACTCTATGGTTTGAAACAAGCTCCTAGATCATGGTATGAAAGATTCAGCAAATTTCTGCTTGAACAATCTTTCACAAGGGGCAATGTTGACAAAACCTTGTTCATCAAAAGGCATGACAATGATATCTTATTGGTTCAAGTTTATGTGGATGACATAATTTTTGGTTTTACTAATCATTTGTTATGTAAGGAATTTTCCTCAGCTATGCAGAAAGAATTTGAAATGTCAATGATGGGTGAATCAACATTCTTTCTTGGACTTCAAGTGAAGCAAATGAAGAATGGAACATTTCTCAATCAGATGAAAATAGAAAGAAGGTTGATGAGTCTAAGTTCAGAGGAATGATTGGATCTCTACTATACTTGACAGCTAGTAGACCTAATATAATGTTGAGTGTTTGCTTGTGTGCAAGATATCAAGCAAATCCCAAAGAGTCCCATCTTACTGCAGTCAAGAGGATTCTTAAATATCTCAAAGCTACACCAAAAGTTGGTCTTTGGTATCCCAAAGGTGCTTCAATTAATATTGTTGCATATTCTGATTCTAACTTTGCAGGTTGCAAGTTTGATAGAAAAAGTACTAGTGACACTTGTCATCTTCTAGGAAGTTCATTGATCTCATGGCATTGCAAGAAACAATCTTGTGTTGCTTTGTCAACTGCTGAAGCTGAATATATCTCAGCTGGAAGTTGCTGTGCACAAAGCCTATGGTTGAAGTAACAAATGCAAGATTTTGGAGTTGAACTGAATGAAATACCTCTGCTATTTGACAATACAAATGCTATTAACATCTCAAAGAATCCAATAATGCATTCAAGGACCAAGCATATTGAGATAAGACATAATTTTCTCAAAGATCATGTTCAAAAAGGTAATATCAAAGTTGATTTCATTGATACCCACAACCAACTAGCTAACATATTCACTAAACCATTGCCTAGGGATAGATTTTATGCACTTAGAAACATGCTAGGTATTCTTGATGAATCCAACATATGCTAGCCTGTTTTAAGTGTGTTTTCCGTGGTTAATCAAGCTTCATTGATGCATTCATCACCAAGTTGACTGAAAATTTGTGTTGATATGCAAAATGCTCTGTTTTCTGATAAACTTGCCGTGATAATCGATTACACCACGGGTTAATCGATTAAATTCATTAAAAATTACATTATTTGTGCTAAACAAGCTTAAGTAATCGATTACTGCAATCCTATAATCGATTATTCTTTGTTTTTAAAGAAATAATTCTTTCTGGAATAATCGATTACTCATCAGGATAATCGATTACTATGAACTAAATCCATTTTCCAGTTTAATTGGTTCACTGGAGTAATCGATTATAGCAAATTGGTAATCGATTACACATATGCTTAGAATTTTTGATTCTCCTGGAATAATCGATCACCACTCGGGATAATCGATTACAGAAGCTCTGGTACTTGATAAAATTCTCAAATTCATGATATAATCTATTACATTAAGCATATAATCGATTACAGATCATCTTCAACCTCTAAATGGTTGGCAAACAATCAATTACGATAATTGTTGCGAAACGGCAAATGTACCGTTCGTTTCAAGTAATAAAGTGAGTAAATAGAGTATCGTATCCACAGGGATTGAATGTCTAATTTTATCGTAACTTACGGTCTAAGAGATTGGAAGGAAATAAATTGTTCTAAGAAAAGTAGTGTTGTGTTGTGGAATTAAACAATTAAATAAATGATAGAAATTAATAAGAAATTAAAAACAAGTTTAAATTGATTGTAATGTAGTTAAGAGAAATCATTGTGGTTAGAACACAATCCCCTTTGATCCCTACCTTTTTCACTTGAATTGGTTATTAATTTCAATTACTTCTGATTACTCAGAGGATGTATCTTCCTAAATTTAGTTAAATCCTAATTCCTTAGCAATTTAATCCTTTAACCCAATTAGAAATCCTAATTCCTTAGCAATTCCTATCAAGCTAAGCATTTAAAAGAATACATCATAAAGTTTCTGCAATCATACATCCCTATCCCTAGGCAATGTAAAAACTGTTATTTTACTCCTGTCAGAAATTAGAATCCCAACATTCCTATTGCGAATTCTAACCCTAAGAACTTAAATAGAATGACCAGTTCTAAGAAAGAATATAACAATGAAGAACAGAATAAAACAAAGCAATCATAATAATCTCATATTAATACCAATCAAATTACAAAGGAGTTCACATTGGGTTTTGGCCCTAACCACAATAAAAGGGATTAGCCAGACATGTTCATGTCTAACCTCAAGAAATACAAAGAGAGCAAAAGCATTAATCTTCTTCAAATTCTGGCCTTGATCTTCTCTCCACTGTGTTTCTGTCTGTAAAAGTATATTTCTGTCTGTCATTCTTTTGGTCTCCTGAGTCCCTATTTATAATTCAATGTCCATATAGTTAATTAGGGTAACCAAACCCTTTTGCTATTTTATTTTTGTGACAAATCTTTCTTGGTTTTGCTTCTTTCCTTCTTTTTGACTCTGAAATAGTAAAATAGTAATAAATTGAGATGAAAATAAATAAATAAATAAACTTACCTAATTCTAACCTATATTGCTAATTATTAATTGAATTATAACTAAATTAACCCTAAAAACTAAGATGTGCTAGC
>PYAF01003235.1:462062-480544 GCA_007407185.1 Glycine tomentella
GCTATTTTATTTTTGTGACAAATCTTTCTTGGTTTTGCTTCTTTCCTTCTTTTTGACTCTGAAATAGTAAAATAGTAATAAATTGAGATGAAAATAAATAAATAAATAAACTTACCTAATTCTAACCTATATTGCTAATTATTAATTGAATTATAACTAAATTAACCCTAAAAACTAAGATGTGCTAGCAGCATATCAATAATCGATTACCACGTGCAATTTTTGTGTCCAAAATGTGCAAAATAATCGATTACATTGAGTAAATAATCGATTATTTAGTCTGTTGTGCGTTTTCTGACAGTTTTTCTCTGAAAATGTAACTGCCCAACCAAATCCAAAGGAAATCCAAGGCCATTGAAGTGCCTTAACTGTCACCAACAGCTATCTTTTCAAAAATATGGACGTTAGGAGCATCAATTCTGCCTATAAATAGTACATTGCATCAATAGAAAAAATCTGCACCTTACTCTCTTATCTCTCTAATATTTTTGAAATTTGTCTGAATTTTCTTGTGTCTAAACCTATTCAGAACTATGTCAAACCCAACACCTAAATGTGCTAGGTCTTCTAAGAGGAAAGTGGGTGAATCATCATCCAATCCACCTCCTCCTCAACCCCCAAATAGATTAGACTTATGGTTTTCCAATGAGTCTGACAAGTTAAACTACTTATAGTTCTTTGTCACTAAACCAGTGTGCTCACCCAAACACCTGGACCTTAGGGAGGGATTTCAATTCCCTGCATTCCTAGAAACCCAAGGTCTCAGAAGATTCCTTGAAATGAATGGTACCTTCTACTCAGAATTGGTCAAAGTCTTTTATGCTTGTGCGAAGGGTTCCATGAATGGAACTATGGTTTCTAAAGTCAAGGGTGTTACAATCAAGGTCACCCATGAAATCTGGGAATCTGTTGCTGGGGTAATCTGTGAGGGTGCTAGGAAGTTTGATGAAGATCCTGAGGGATATAGTAAATTAAACACCTATAAGAAGATGCTTCATGACCCACATATGAATCTTAGGAACAGGTTAGGTACTGGTCCTATGAATCCTGAGGATAGGTTGCTCCACTACATCATAACCTATGTGCTGACTCCAAGGGCTACTAATCATGCCCAAGACACAGATGATGACCTACAATTGGTGTATGTTATAAAGAACTCTATTCCCATGAATTAGGTTCTTATGCTTAAGTCCAAGAGACTTGTCAACTACCCTTTCCCATATCATGTGCTTGTATCTAGGTTCATTGACCACTTCAACATTGATGTGGAAAATGAAGTTGTTGATCGTACCAACTCAAGCAATAGCCTCATAAAGGAGAAGCATCTCACCAAGATGGGGATGAGAAAGACTCCAGATGGCTGGATCATGGCTGGACAACCTCAACCACAAGGACCTCCTCCTCCACCTGCTGATGCTGATCTTCAAGAGGAAGATTCTGAAGATGAAGACAGGGATCTACCTCAGCCCTTATACTCACAATTTGAATCCTTGATGCTACAGAAGATGGATGGGCTTATCCAGATGCATCATGATTTTAGGGCAGAGACTAGTGTCTCTTTAGATGAGATTAAGGGTAGACTAGACATAATAGAGGCTACTATTAAGGCTAATGACTCTACCTCCTTCTAAAATGTCCTATGGTTCTTTATTATTATGTACTCTATTTTTTATTTTGAATGTAATGCTAAAATTCTCATTGTAATGGCCTTCCATTCCATATATAACACTTCCATTATGTTTACAACTCAATTATCCGTTGTGCCCTTTATGTTTTTGTCTTTAACAAGCAAATTAGGGGGAGAAATGATTGATTGTTGAATGCTCTGCATATCACTCTGTTTACCCCTGTTTTTTGTTTCTTCTTTTTTTGCCCAAAATTTGAATTAAATGGATGCTGAAATTTAGGGGGAGCTGACTGTCTAAAAAGAATCAATAATACCTAAAATACATGTGAATGATGATTTAAAGGAATCAAATGCTTTAACACTTGATCTTTGTATTGGAAATTTTAAATATTTCAGGTCTGAAAATTCAAAGTATTCCATGGACAATTTCACTTATAAAAGCTTCAAGTTCAACAATTGGTCAATCAAGAATTTGACATGTTTAAAGCCAAAAAGGGGGAGATTGTTGATTCCAAGTAAAGCTTCATGAAGATCGGAAGCCTTTGCCAAGATTTGTTTTGAGCTTCAAACATGCTTGAAGACTTGAAATTTGATGTAAAAGGAAAGCCATCTGATTGATCCATGCATTCACTCATTCATTCATCTAACTAAGTATCTTTTCATGAAAATCCATCTAAGCTTTTTACATTTAAACTAAAGGTTTTCATGTGAAATCAAAGGTTTTTGAAAAATGAATTTTGTACTGGTTTAATCGATTGGATAGAGTATATAATCGATTATTTTGTTCTTGGTTTACCTGGGAAAAGTTTTTAAGAACAATGTAATCGATTACCTATTGGATTAATCGATTATTTGACCTTCGTTTACATATAAACTGCCTTGATGAAAACATTAATCGATTACCAACAAGTAGTAATCGATTACATAGCTATGCATAAGTTTAAGTCTCTCTGGAAGAATCGATTACCAAAGAACAGTAATCGATTACACAGGTTAAACTGAAAAAGCCATCTTCCTGTCATAATCGATTACCAAATTTAGTAATCGATTACACTTTGTGTTAATGCATATAAGGATTGCTGCATTAATCGATTACCAAAATTAGTAATCGATTACATAGTTCAATATGATTTCTAAAGCTTCTTGGTTTAATCGATTACCAGAATCAGTAATCGATTACATAGTGTATTTCAAGTTTGTGAAGCTTCCTGTCTTAATCGATTACAAGACGAAATAATTGATTACTTTGCTCGTTGCTCATGCCCAGAATCTTGTAGAACATATTAATCAATTACAAGGTTGTTTTAATAGAATACTTGAGCATTTTAATCGATTATTGGACGCGTTTAATCGATTGCTGACAGTTACAAAAGTTTGTTATAAATAGAACTCAGGCTCAACTTGTTTTGAAATTTGATCAATTCGTATTTTGAGCTTACATAAGTTTTCTAAACACGTTCTAAGTGATTTTTCTGGGTTCTATGAGTTCTTGCTTTCACTAAAACACTTATGGGTTTTTGAGTGATTCTTTCAAGCAAGATATTTCTTTCAAAGGTTAAGGAGATGTTCTGAAATTGGATTCGTATTTCAACCTGGTTTGTTCATTCATGTGCATATCATTCACTGGATCATCAGGTGTTTTCTTTCCTTAGCTGATTGGTTGTAATTTTGTTTACAAATTTGTGTTGTATTGGCTATTGTAACTTTGATTCTTAAAGCTTGGGACTAGAGAAGAGTTCTCTAGCTTAAAGATCAGAGTAGTTTCTCTAGATCTTTCTCCTTAGATTTCTAATAGGGTTTTAGATTTCTGTTCTTTGTTTAGGGTTGATAAAGGGGAGATTCTTGTAAAAGCTTGTAAGGATACCTAGTGTTGGTTGGAAGAAACTGGATGTAGCTTCATGATTTGAAGTGAACCTGTATAAATTGTGTGTGTTCTTGTTTCTATTTCTCTTATCTCATCATATTCATTATTGTTAATTCGTTGAATCAAATTCATTGTTCAACAAGACTTGTTTTGATCTATTGAATTCTTGGACTTAGCTTTTTGATTGAGTAAAAGGTTTCTTGGTTTTAAAAGTGATAAAGATCTTGAAAACTCTTATTTGAAATTGATTTTAAAATACCAAGGTTCAACCAATTCACCCCCCTCTTGGTTGTTGTGAAGTATTCCTATTATTTTCAGTTTCTCCTTTTTCGCCACAACATTCCTTTCGCGTAAAGAATAACGTGCACGTTGTGAGCATGCTCACACTTACACTACCACTGTGCTGCCATCTTACTGGAGTGACCCTCCAATCAAAAGCACCATCTCGTGTTTGGCTTCTTTCTCATGGCTTCTGATAGTTCTACTTCTGTTACCAATTACCAATATGTTGCATGTCTGCCTTTGAGTACTCTAATCTCCGTTGCAACCACACCACTGGCTTCATCTCTTTCCAGCGACATGTTTAAGATTTTCTAGCGACCTATTTCAAAGATTGTTATGTCGTCCACATACAAAACCAACTCAACACACCATCCATATGACCCCATGCGGGGCCTCTTTTTGATTAGAAAAGTTCGTGCTCACAACTTGTGACGTATCACACTAGAATCGCCTACTTTCATCTTAGGGTGTGCTTTATTCATGGGTGAACAATACCCGTCGCCAATATAGGCCTTCGTTGGTTGTTGCTGAGGTTTATTCGGTGCAACCACACAACTGGAACTGTCTTTCATTTATGTTGGATTTACGACATTTTAACAAGCTTGGTTCTTATGACATATACTAATAAGTGTAAGTCACCCATCACTAGGGTGTACATCCGCAAGCAGAGAGTAAGAGAAGCAACAATTCTGGACCACCCAACAGACATGATCCACCCAAGGGGTGCAAGGTCAAGATACAAAAATCAAGGGGAAATGACCCTGGTGCAGAGACACCCCCTTTGGGGCCAGGAAGTGTGACTCTGGAGGGTGCAACTGGTGGAGAAAGGGTGCAACCCTTGGAGCCAAAACAACATCAGATCTGGAGCATTTACAAATGAGAACAATCACTATCATTCTAAACAATTGTGTCGATTAGGAATAAATGTTAGATGCAGTATAAATAGAAGTAAACTAGATTAGGAAGGGGGAGGAAAACAAAGAGGGATAAGTCTGAATTGTGGAGAGGCAGGCTCTCGAAAACTTGTGATGTAAAAAATATCTCAATTTACTTATATAAAATTTATATTTCATCTTTTCTATTATGTTCTATCTTTTCTGTTCTTATCAATTTGGTATTAGAGCACTGATCAGGTGCTTTGTTTCCAACAATGGTGACAACTCGATCTAATTCTGATAATCCAGACACAATGGAGATAATTTTGGAAATTGTGCGCCTAGAAGCCATGGTGGAAAATTTGTCTAAATAGTCAAAAGAGGGCACTTCCAGAGGTTCCGTCAATGGAAAAGAGACACCTAAGGACTACACCAAAGAAGGAAAAGCAGAAATAGATTGGAAAGATTCAATTATGTTAGAATTAAAAGATGTGCTACATGATTTCCCCTCCATTTTTGAACCCCCATAAGGACTTCCTCCTCGACGAAATCAGGACCATGCCATTCACCTCAAAGAAGGAACCCAAATACCGAATATCAGACCATACAGGTATCCTCATTATCAAAAAATAGAAATTGAAAAATTTGTTGTTGAAATGTTTGAAGTAGGAATCATTCGACCATCTACGAGTCCTTATTCCAGTCCTGTCATACTAGTAAAAAAAAAGACGGTAGTTGGCGGTTCTATGTAGATTACAGGGTCTTGAACAAAATCACCATTCTGAGTAATTGAGGAATTGTTTGACGAGATAGGAGAGGCCAACAAATTTTCAAAATTGGATTTAAGATCTGGATACCGCCAAATTAGAATGAAGGAAGATGACATTGAAAAAATTGTTTTCCACGCACATGAAGGTCACTATTAATTTGTGGTACTTCCATTTGGACTTACTAATGCGCCTTCTTCTTTTCAATCATTAATGAATGAAGTTTAAGGTCGGTTCTCTGGAAATACGTTTTGGTATTCTTCGATGATATCCTAATATATAGCCCTTCCATGGAGGAACATAAGCAACACTTGCAAAATGTATTAACATTACTGCAACAGATTGAATTGAAGATCAATAACAAGAAGTTCTCATTCGGCCAAGAAAACTTGGAATATCTAGGACATGATATTTTCGCTGGAAGAGTATCCGCGAATCCTAAGAAGTTGGAAGCAATGACGCTATGGCCTACACCCAAGAATATCACTAGCTTAAAGGGATTCTTAGGCCTTACCGGTTATTGCAGGAGGTTCGTTCATAATTATGGAAGAATAACAAAACTAGTAACCAACCTGTTGAAGAAAAATGCCCTCCAGTGGAGTCCAGAGGCACAAACTGCCTTCGAACAACTTAAGTAAGCCATGACCAGGTTACCCACATTAGCAGTACCTGACTTTTCAAAGCCTTTTGTGGTTGAAACTGATGCTTGCAGAACTGGATTAGGGGTTGTTCTAATGCAAGAAGGAAGAACCCTAGCCTTTTGGAGCACTGCCTTATCTGAAAAGAACTAGAGGGAATCAATTTATGATCACAAATTGATGACAATCGTGGAAGCAGTCTAGAAATGGCAACATTACTTGTTGGGAAGACATTTCATTATTAAAACTGACCAAAAAGTTTGAAATTTTTGACAGATCAGAGGATGCTAAGCAAGGAAAAATACAAATGGATTTCCAAATTGTCAGGTTACGATTTTGAAATATAGTACAAGCCAGGGAAGGAAAACTCTGTCGCTGATACGTTGTCCGGGAGGGGCTCCTATTGTGCTATGAAAGTATTACAAATTCATGATTTCGAGGAATGGGCTGAAGAAATTAAACAAGATAATCATGCAAGACTTGATTATCGATCCCACATCTCATATTGGCTATACTTTGAGGGAGCATAAGTTATTTTTCCAAGAGAAATTAGTATTGTCCAAATCTTCCTCCCGAATCCCAATTATTTTAAAAGAATTTCATTCCTCCTTGGTAAAAGGGCATTCAGGAATCTTCAGGACTTACAAAAGAATAGTAGGTCTAGTTTATTGGGAAAGGATGAAAACTGACATCAAGAATTTCGTTGCTGCTTACGAAGTCTGTAAAAGAAACAAAAGTGATAACCTGTCTCTAGCAGGATTGCTACAGCCATCACAAATTCCTACACAAGTATGGACAGATATTTCTACGAATTTTATTGGAGGAGTGCCCAAATCCATGGGGAAGGTTACAATACTGGTGGTGGTTGACCGACTCACTAAATATGCCCACTTCATACCCTTAGGACATCCCTACACTGCTACCGAAGTGGCTGCAATTTTTCTACAAGAAATTGTAAGATTGCATGGATTCCTATCTTCCATTATTTCAGATCGTGACCCTTTTGTTTTTAAGCAATTTCTGGAAGGCCCTTTTTATAGCAACAGGTACACAGCTAAAGTTCAGTTCAGCATACCATCCCCAAGCGGGCGGACAGACGGAAGTGGTCAACCGATGCTTGGAAGTTTATTCACGATGCTTAACTGGTACAAAGCCTAAGAAATGGGTCTCTTGTCTTCCCTGGGCAGAATTTTGGTTTAACACCAATTATAATGCTTTAAGCAAAATGTCCATTTTCAAAGCCTTGTATGGACATGATCCCCCTCACATTCTTAAGGGACCCACCATTCCTTCCCGCCTTGAAGAAGTCAACAAACTTACAGTGGCTCGAGATGAATTATTGCCTGCTCTACAGAAAATTTGTTGAAGTCTCAAGATGTCATGCGTGCAACCTTACATGAGAAGGTCCTTGGCTAAAAGGATTAATGAAAAACTCTCCCCTCAGTTTTATGGTCCTTTCCAAGTTTTAAACAAGGTGAGTGCGGTTGCTTACAAATTGGATCTTCCAATCCTAACCTTTACCACCTGTGTTATTTGAGGATCAGGAATTACAAGTTTATCTAGACTCTGTTTTAGATATACGTCAATTACAAACCTGGCAACGTGGAAGTCTTAATTCAATGGCAGAATCTTCCTACAAGTGAAAATAGTTGGGAATCTGTGGCTAAATTACAAGAGGTTTTTCCAACTTATCACCTTGAGGACAAGGTGAGTCTTTTAGGCGGGGGTATAAGCGTAAGCCACCCATCACTAGGGCGTACATCCGCAAGCAGCAAGTAAGAGAAGCAACAGTTCTGGACCACCCAAGGAGTGCAAACCACCCAACAGACACGATCAACCTAAGGGGCGCAAGGTCAAGAGATGCGATCAAATGGACATGACCCTTGGTCCAACAGACATGATCCACCCAAGGGGTGCAAGGTCAAGAGATATGAATCAAGGGGACATGACCCTTGGTGTAGAAACGGACACTTTGGGGCCAGGAAGTGCGACTCAGGAGGGTGCAATTGGTGGAGAAAGGGCGCAACCCTTGGAACCAAAACAACATCAGTTCTGTAGTAGTTACAAATGAGAACAATCACAACCATTCTAAACAATTATGTCGATTAAGAATAAATGTTAGATTCAATATAAATAAAAGTAAACTAGATTAGGAAAGGGGAGGAAAACAAAGAGGGATAAGTATGAATTATGGAGAGGCATGCTCTTGAAAACCTGTGTTTAAAAAATATATCTCAATTTACTTATATAAAATTTCTATTTCATCTTTTCTATTCTGTTTCATCTTCTCTGTTCTTATCATATACGCTCCAGCTGAGGGGAGTGTTAAAAATATGATTTGATATGTTTTAATTAAAGCAGTTTAGTATATGATTATTTCCATTTCAACTTCTTATTTTGTAAACTTCTTCATTATAAATAAGAGTATTTCGTATGGTCTAATACGAAAATGTGCAACAGTAAACAATTCTTACAGGTTGTATTAATGGCATAACAACATTGTTGTTACCTTTCTTATATGCCCTTCTAACTTCATCTTCTGATGCATTTTTCCTATACACAATATAGTCAAGTATAGTTCCGACAATGAGGCTTGGCTCTTGAGTCCTGACTCACCAAGGCAAAATGATAGGTCAAACTCTATAAAAAAAACTAAAAACTACATACCCCATTGCCCGGAGGCTCCACGCTATACGCTGGTAAGGGGGAGGGATATTGTACACAGTCTTACCCTTGCATATGCAAAGAGGTTGTTTCCGGATTCGAACCCATGACCAACAAGTCACCAAGACACAACTTTACCGCTGTGCCAAGGCTCGCTGAGAAAAAATTCCCTGATGTCATAATTGTGCTTGGATATGGATCTCTTCATGAGGCCATAAAATGTTTCATTAAACCAATCATGGTGGATTTTCCCCAGCCACTTTGTGCCACAAATGCTACTATTTTTTCAGTTTCAATATCATGACTAAGGCCATTGAGAATCATTTGATCTGGCCTTGTTGGGTATGAGAAAAACACATGTATAAGTTTTAATCTGTTTTTCATAATATATTTTTATCTGGAAGTGCAATCACACTTCTCCTATCCAGTATTGCTAATAGTGAACTAATGGCTCTTTTACAATTTAGACATCTCAGAAATTTTGCTTATTGTCTCTAAAATTTGTGTACCAGTACCCATCAAAATGAAGAAAACTTACAAAACAGATTTTGTTTCCACCAAAGAGATTCTGAGACGACATTCCTTTATGCCCTAATTGTGCATGGATATGGATCTCTTCATGGTGCCATTTAATGTTTCAGTAAACCAATCATAGTGGATGCCCCCAACCACTTTGTGCCACTAATGCAACTGTTTTAGAAGCTTCAATATCAAGATTGAGACCTTGAGAATCATTTGATCTGGCTTTGTTGGGTATGAGAGAAGCACGTGTATCAATTTTAATCTTTCATAGTATTGAACTGCAATCTCACTTTTCCAATCCAGCATTGTGTTGGAAAATTGAGGGGCTAAATATCGGGGAGATTTACACCTGAGTAATCATATAAGTGAATTAGACACCACACCTTAACCCAAAACCTTAAGGCTCAGGTTTATGCGTCTTTTCATCACTTATATGGTGTTCAACTTTTCTATTTCTATTCAATGTGGGACTTTAACTCACACTTGCACTCCAACAATCTCCCCCTCAAGTGTGAGTTTCTACATGGTAGCCTCCCCCTCGAGCGGAAGTCACAATTCACAAGTAGTGGCCCTTAGAGCTTATGCTCTAGTAAACTTGTACCGCCGCAACACTTGCGGGACTCGCTGCCTGACCTCAAAGCATGGACTGACCTGCCAGGAAGACTTTCGATACAATGGATCTCTATGTCCATGGATCCACAAACGCCTTGTTACTTGTCCGAGCCAGTCACAAAGATGAACCATCAACTCTAATACCAATTGTTGGGAAATCGAGCGGGTAAATATCGGGGAGATTTACACCTGAGTGACCATATAAGTGAATTAGACACCACACCTTAACTCGAAACCTTAAGGCTCAGGTTTATGGGTCTTTTCATCACTTACATGGTGCTCAACTTTTCTATTTCTATCTGATGTGGGACTTTAACTCACACTTATACTCCAACACATTGCTAATAGTGAACTATGGCTATTTTGAAATTTAGATATCTCAGAAGTTGTGGTTGTTGTCTCTGAAATTTATCTATCAACACATCAAAATCAGGAAAACTTACAAAAGAGGAGGTTCTGATTCCAACAACCCTTTATTCAATAGCAGGTTTTCAACGGATTTCAATACTTTGCCTATTTATAATATTCAATAACATGCAATGTGGCATGCAGTATCAAGACAATGTTGTTGCCTGGGCTTGATTCCATGTAAGGAAAGATGCTTTCAAAGTCTTTCTTGAGAAGAATTTTAGCTAAAAGGAGGTTTTTATCTGTCTTGCCTTCTCCTTCCTTTGTATGTGAAATATAAGAATTTATTTTCCTTTCATTTCTATATGTTTTTATCAAGCATAAGAAATTTTTTCCATTAATTTCCAAGTTTTGAGATTTTTTGTGCATAATTTATTTTACGCTTAGGCCTCATTTATTTTAGTTTGGAAGTAATGTCAAAGTAAAGACGAATATCTTTGAATGGGTAACACGTATATATATTTAGAAGATTTTTATTATTATTTATACAGTTTTTACATACAATTGACAATTGTAGGTATACGTTAATAATTTCTTAATTTCTACCTATGTATATTGGATTTGTAAGTATTAATCATTCTATGACTCCTTAAAAATTTGACACCAAAAACATCAAGATAATGTGTATTATACACTTATCTCTAGACTTTCAACTTTTAGTATCAATTTTTGTTTGTAGGTATAAGATATTTTCTTGTAGTGAATCCTCATTTTCATTTAATTTAAAATCATTTGGACCTTTAGTATATGTAACTTTATTACATATATATTCTTAGCTTATGGATACAAGTTTTTCATTCACATATAAAAGGGTCAACCAATGAGACACCTTTCAAAATACTATAGAATTGAAGTATTTTTTCACCGTTTTTGTGAAGTAAACTTTGTTTTTCTTCCAAAATAAATAAAAGGATACAATTCTTTAGGAGTTATTGATTATTGAAAAAATACTAATGACAAACAGATTATGCGTATGCTTTAACACTTGAAATAATATAAAAAGAGAATAATATAATACCTATTTTCAAAACAAAATTGTTACCCGCCCCATAAGAAGCAGCTACTCTCGTAGGTGAACTCATGTGGTGTCTGTCAATCTCTATATGACACGTTCTTAACTTTTCTTCTTGTAAATTAACAAAATGCAATCACATGTTACATGAAGATTAACTTAAAAAACATACATAGTCTCACACCATACAATAATTTCTACTTATAACAACAGAAGATTACATGGACTAGAAGAGCCACCTACCTGTAGCGCAAGGGGCCAGGAGAGGAGGACACTACTCTATTAACTGTACCATAAGAGTCACCCTTTGTTTCATTGGGAAAGCTTTTCCTGCAGACTTATTGAGCAAATCTTCCACTTGTTTTACATACCGAGCACCCAATACTTGATGGTTCAAAACTGAAAGACTCAACCAAAAAGGAAATTAAAAGTAAGATAATCAAGAATAGGTGTGCGGCACGGGAAGAAAAGGGAAAAGAGTCTCCTCAATATAACTCAGAAGGTGAAGGATTTATGAAACTCTCATAAACCCATGAAGGTTATGAGTTATGGGTTGTGACTCATTTAGTATGCTGAGTTTGAAATTGAGATATTGTGGCCAGATTATTTTTAGGTCGTGTAATATTAGGAGTTAACTTGCAAAACATTTCAGTGCGTCGAGATTTAATTTTGTTCAAAAAATCCACAGCAAATAAATTCGGTACTTTGATCTTATTCTGTAGAGATATAAGTACAACATACATCTTATTTTTTTCACTGATTATAAAACATCCAAAAAAAGAAAAACATGCTTAACATATACAATCTTACATGTCCTAGAGAGATTTCACAACAATTAGTATCTCGATTGAGATCTTTGATACATTTTTTGTCATCATCACAATAAGAACAATATTTCATCTAATTACCCTAAACCCAAAGATAAAATCATATATTTTGAATCATAGTAGATTACTTTGATAGTAAACAATGATTCAATGGGTTAAGAAACAAAAATGAAATGTGAATCTGATAGGATGAATGTGAACTTAAGGAAGCATGACTGAAAATGTACCTTAATAAATAATAAAGATAAGAGAGAATTGTGTCTAAAAATGAACAGAATATGAACGATTCACCATTCCTCGCCACCATACCTTTGATCTCAACATTCCTCCACTAGTATAGGGTGTGACACTTCCTATACTTATACCAACATTAGCTACTAGGACAATTGCTTGATTTCACATTACCAAAAAGACTTTAGACATAAAGATCCCATAGAGAATCTTTGTTATAGCAATTTTTGTACATTCAATGTACTCTACAGATAGAGGAATACATAGATTTAAACATAGTAAAATAAGAAATTGAAAGATTTCATTAAAATTGTTCGTTTGAAAACTTCCTGAAAAGCTAATCATAGGTTCTTCTCTCCATCGAAACAATAGGGTCATTATGCTCATTACTAAACTTGTTAAAGAGATAAAATAAAACCAAGATATATCTTTTTGATCAGAGATAATACTAATCTAGTTGTTTACCATATCGCACCATCTACTTTGGTACCACTATTGAGGAAAAAACTCCCTTCATACAACAATGGCGATCAACGGAACACATACAAACAACAACAAATAGAAATAGCAAAGCACATGGATTTAATGTGATTTGACACCTTTTACCTACATCTATAGTAACATATCAACAAATTAAATATTTATTATCTAAATACAATTAAAAGGTTTTTGGACAAACTTAAGAAAAGTAGACATGACAAAGAACTTTGAACCCCTTTTGCCCACTTGAACCCTCCCTGACTTGACAAGGAATATCTGTTTTGACTAAGTATAAATATGGGTATTGCTCGACAAGGATAGGGACAAGGATGAGTATCTAAGTACCTGTCTTGTACTGTACTCGTACTAGTACCTAATATATATATATATATATATATATATATATATATATATATATATATATTAGAGATCAAATAATACCTGTATAACTTTAACAATAATTATATCATTTTATAACTTGATGTAAAATGCATGTGAATTTTATTGATTCAACCATTAAATTATATCTAAATATTACGAAGATTGTTTATGTCAAATTTTGTCAAAATTGAACAACAACATGAAAGTAATAAAATGATCCATATTTTAGTACACACAATTTTTCATTTTTAATTTCTTTGTCATTTATTATTTTACATTGTTTGAATTAAAATATAATTAATAACTTAACAGATAAATTTTAAAAAATATATATTGACAAATTAAATTTGTAAAAATTTGTGTCGTGGTTACTCACGGTTTTCCCAAATCCAAGAAAATTGGATGCATTAAAATTTGAAATTCGCTTTTCTTTTAACTCAAACTTGAACTGCCCCCACATTTTACGGGATGAGGATGGAAAAATCAAATAAGCCCTTGACTCACTTTGTTTCCATGCCTATAGAAAATCCTTCTCATTATAAGCTTTTTTGATAAACTTGAGAAGCCCTCTCATTACATGAACCCTCTATCACTTACTTAGGTGGTGATTCCCTCTTTGTGTTGGGTAGTGTCTTCTCTCTTTTCACGATCTCTTTATATAACAACAAAGGTTCATGGTTTCCTTCGTAACTAAAAAGATTTGATGGGTTTTAATTATACCACCTTTTGAGCAGGGTTAGACGAATGATAAAATAACTGAAATTTGAGCTTTAGGCTCACCAACAAAAAAAATTGCTATTAATTTATACAAAAGAAAAAGCTCTTTATATGTTGGCAAAAGTTTATATATGTTGGCAAAAAAAGCATTCTATATAGCTACTTCATTTAAAGTAAAATATTTCTCTTAAAATTTGCTTTAAATCTCACTGGACTAGTCTTATTTTTGACATATCATTATAATGGAAGCAAAATTTTCCAAGAATCAAAATATATACATCTTCTCTTGGAATACACCTCTCTCAACTCTCCATCTGCTCATCTAGTGATCTACTCATATTAATGTTTCCAAATTTAGATTTTTTCAACCAAATATATTTTTACGTTATCTCATTTGAGCACATGACTGTTAAGGGATCTAACACAATTCATTAATTAGGATAGTAAATTATTGTATAAAAATTACATTTTTTTTTATATTCTTACAAATAAAAAAATGAACACATTTTAATTAGAGTGTTTGCATGTAAGACCACTCGTTTGTTGTTCGCGAGACGATAGTAGAACTTTACCATCACAAGAAAAAAAAGTCCAAAAGTTGAGGATGAGATCGAGAAACATATATAGAAAATTTGTTGAACTTAAACTGTATTTGTAATTCACTTGACATACTCATGAACAAAAAGGTGCATATTTATTGGTTTTTTAAATAATTTTAAACGTGACTTAATTAATTATATCTTTGAAACAAATAGGAATTCCGAGTGATTGATTAATTGGAAATATTGAAAGATATGATTTATTTATTTATAAACCTCTTATTTTGAGATTTAACTTTAGGGGGTGTTTGGTAGATAAGAAGTTAAGTTTTTTAAAATCTTAAATTAAATTTTTTATTTTTTCATGTTTGATATCTATTTTTTTTAAATAATAACATTTGATGAACAATTATTTGATTTTTCAGTTATTCTATTCTTCTTCCTAGTCTATTAATACAAAAATAGATTGTTTCAATGCATAAAAAAATTTCCAATGACTCTTTTCAGGAAAAAAAAAATGTTTTCCAAGAATAATTTTTAATTAGTTAGATTTTTCACAAAAGTGTTCTCATATAAAAGTAACAATAACTTTTTTAAGTTTTTTTTTTATGTGGTAGAAATATCATGTTACTTTTATTAAATTATAACAATTCTCTTCAACAAATTTTAACTAAAAATAAGTTTGTTAAAAAAATATATTTCTAACATTTTTCAAATTAATGATATTTCACTCTATAATAACCCGCGCGCGTACACATATATATATATATATATATATATATATTATTTTTCACTAAATTACAAAACAGAAGATATATCAATCACTAATGAAATTAGAAAACAAAAGGCATTGTTCAAAAGTCAAATATATCCCAATATTAGTTTTTGTTTTTTCAATTCTTGCTAATTGCTGGTAGCTAGGCATACTCTCCAACAGCTGCAATCAATTTACAGCGTATTTAATTTCAATGGTGGACCTTAGTATCCTTAGACTAACAGTATTTTTAATGAGTGTAATTTATATTTTGAATTTTTTATCTTATGTTAATTAGTCTCTTCAATGTTATATTATAATTAAACAATTTATATATATTTTATTCAAATGACATAATTTAAAAAAATTAAATTATTTTTTCAAATGATCCTTAAATAACAATAAAATATTTTATTTTACTTATAAGTCATGGTTGTTTAATCAAAGTTTAACTTTAAACAATCTATTATGATATTCCAATATATGATATGTAAATCACCTATAATTATAAAAAAGGTAACTAACAATGTCTAAAAATAAAACACTCATTAAAGAACCAACTTTGAAATTAAAATGCTCCTATAGGCTCATAATCTTAATTTGCCCGTGTGAAAGCACTAACGTTATGGCGACAGATCGATAGCGGTCCAATTAGGGAAAAGATAGGCCAATGATAAAGGTGTAAACAAGTCAAATGATCAATGACATGAAAGTAAAAGACCTGTCACTGAGTTAACAAAGTATTTTCAAATTTAAGTTTTAAATAGGTAATAATATTAAATATTTGAAGTTAACGGTGACTATTTTGGTTCTTAAATATGTAAATCAATCACAATTTACTCATTAAAAAAACAAAAAATCTGATTTAGTCTTAAAAAGTGAGACAATTAGGTCTTACAAATAACTTAATGAAAAATTACTCCCTAAACTTTATAAATTAATATCAAAATAGTTCTTGAACATTATAATTTAATAATAAAATAGTTTTATAAAATTAATAACACATAATTGTCGCTTTTTTTTAATACAATCAGGGGCTAAATAAAAATTTTCATTTTTTTCACATATTAAATTGTTACTTATTTACACATTTAGGAACTAAAATTGCCATTTACCCAATATAAATACTTCAAACTTCATATTTAGAAAGTTTTTTTAAACAAGACTTTTTATAAGTATAATTTTCGCATTAATAACCTATTTGAACTATGCATTGATTGACAATTTAGTTTACAAATGTGTAAATATTATAACAAATTAATCCACCATTTATTATAAATTATGTATGTTGTGAAGTAATTTTTCAATAAATATTATTGTTAGGACCATGTAACATTAAGTGCCATATCCTAAGGACTAAATTGTCAATATATTTAACGGTTGCATTAATTTATTGTAACAATTATATATTTGTAGACTAAATTGATGATTTGTATAACACCCTGCAAATTATTATTATTTTCTAAAAAAGAAATTATCTCAAATGATCTTTAAAAAAAGAAATTATTTTAAATAACTATAATATCCTTAAAAATAAATTAGTAGAACAAAAGATATGATTGACTTTTTTGTCATAAATTTTTGCTGCATCTTGTTAACGCACACCAAATGAAAAAATGATGTATGCCGATTAACAAAGCATTTAAAAACTAAGTAAATATTTATATATATTTAAAATTAGTTTCTAATATTTAGTTACAATTTGTTAAAAAGCATTTAGTTGGAGTGGACGCATAAAAAACTAAGTAAATATTTATATGCATAGGGGGGTTTTGTTTTAGTGAAGTGACAAAGTAAATTTTATTACTCACGGGTTAATGTTAAAACTCTTATTTTTGGCATTGACCTCAATCAATCTAGCCTTTAGGCTAAATTAAGGATTTAATATTTAGCGATCGTGAACCATCATCTTATTAATTTTCGTATGACATTTAATTAAATTTTATTAGTTTTTTAAATATGTATTATATAAACATTAGTAAATGAGTCTTTTATATGGATTGAGTTTACCCAACCCTAACATTTTTAACCCATTAATGAAACAAATAGAAATCAATAATTAATAATTATGAATCAGTTTGTTTAAATCAAGAAAAATTAATTTTAAAAAAATTCTTATTTAATAAATAGATAAAATTTTCTTCACAAAATAAGCAAAAAAATTTTTTTTAACGAGAAACAGTTTAAATAAAAATACTAAAAAAATAAACAAAAATACTTATTTTATTAAAATAAATATTTCTTTTAACAAAATAAGTTTAAACAAACCAAAATATGGTCAAGCTAGTCAACAATTGTGAAGGTAATGAAGAGGTATTTCCCTGTTGAGTGTTGACAAAGAGTGAACATTGTTACTGTAATTAGTAATTACACTGCCATGCAGCTAATCATGGAAGTGACTAAGGCTATGAAACTTCACCCGGCCCTATAAATGTATGTACTCCAATCGATATAATAGTTGTGCCATGCGGATCTCTTTCTATTAATTTCTTTCAAAGTACATCAATCGGCGAGGTTAGATGTAACGACCTAAATATTTACTTATTTTTATTTTTATTTAAGGGTAATCTTTAAGAAACGTATAATAGTAAAAATTTTTAAAACGTAAAATTTGTAAAAGATTTGTTACTCATATACATAGCCAATGTCTCGAATACAAAAATTTATATAATACAAGTACACTACTTTTCTCAAAAATTCAGCGTAATTCATAACTTCTTTTATATATCTTCACTACTCCCAGGCCTCATGGAACCTGTCCATCATTGTCATCTAAAAAACATGAAACAAATAGGGTGAGAAATAAATTTCTCAGTAGGCAAAGCTAAATCCCGATCCTATTATTAGGTTAGTAAAATCATTCAAATAATCAAACACATCCACAAGTAATATGCAACTATATGAATGCATGAGATGAACTATCCCAGGGCAAATAGCCTCCACATATCGTACTGTATGTGGCCACACTGAGTGTGGACGCTGCTATAGTTTTACGCAAACATGCATGAATTTTGCCATATATACTTGCACCTGGGTACTACATATCGTACTGTATGTAGTAGCAGATTCTGTTTCCCCAAAGCCTCGTACTGGACTTGGAACATGGAAACATGAATCCACCTATCTTAATCACATCAACATATCAACATCCATAAAAATCAAATTCATAAGCAAAATATATATCTCATATCATCATTTATATCATAAGTATGGTTACACCACCATATCTTATCCATTAAGCTTATGAGTATGGTTACACCACCATACCTTAATCAAGTAAGA
>PYAF01003235.1:480644-521250 GCA_007407185.1 Glycine tomentella
AGGGGCATTTTGGTAATTATGCCATTCAACCTAGGGACATTTTGGTCATTTTCAAAAATGTCCAAGGGCATTTTTGACATTTTCATCTTAAGGGTTTTCTAGTAATTTCTACTTCTTGGAAAGAGTGATATAGTGATTTTTCTCTAAACATACTTGTATCCAATTATCATCACATTTTTATAATTTTGGGGATGTTACACTAGAAGCGAAAGAGCAAGTTTGGATAACTAAGGTGAAATGTATAGAATGCACACAGCAAAGGAAGACAAGGAAAAGTAAAAGAAGAAGAAATATTATTGATTGAATTGAATTTAATGTACATAAGGTAGTTTTATATATATATATATATATATAGATATATTAGATATAAACCAACTATCATAATTAACTTCTAGTTATTCTATTGTCATCCCCTCTCAAACTCAGCGGACATGAAATGACTCTGAGTTTGTGACGAAAACGATGAAAAGCTGAAGCAGAAAGCGGTTTTGTAAGAATGTCTACATCTTGTTCAGTGCCAGGGATATGTTGAACAAAAACATGTTTGTGTAATACACGATCATGAACAAAATAGAGATTCAATTCAAAATGCTTGGTTCTTTGATGCATAATTGGATTTGCTGCTAACATAACTGCACTTGAATTATCACAAAAAATAGTTGGAAGAGCTGTGCAAGAAATGTGAAGTTCAGAAAGAAGGGATTGAAGCCAAGCAATCTATGCCATTATGGCTGCCAGGCTTCGAAACTCAGCTTTTGTGCTGGATCTGGAAACAGTTTGTTGCTTTTTACTAGTCCATGAGATAAGGTTGGAATCGAAATAAACACAAAAATCACTTGTAGATTTCCTATCATCAATGTCAGACCCCCAATCAGAATCACAGAAAGCTATGAGTCTTGAATCCTTGGATTGATGGAAAACTAGGCCATGAGTAATTGTGCCTGCCAGATATCTTAAGATTCTTTTGACAACCTTCCAATGAACTTCAAGTGGTTGATGCATAAACTGACTAATTTTATTAACAACAAAGGAAAGATCCGGGCGAGTAATTGTAGCATATTGAAGACCACCAACAATGGATCGATATAGGGTAGGATTGGAAAAAGCTGTATCACTATGAATAGATAGCTTCTGATTGGCAACCATGGGAGTGGGCATTGGTGTGGCAGAGAGCATATTAGCTTTGACTAAGAAATCAGTAATGAATTTGGTTTGAGTCAAATGGAGAGTAGTAGGAGAAGTGTAAACTGCTTCCAAATCAAGAAAATACTAGAGGTGACCAAGATCTTTAAGTGAGAATTGACTGTTGAGTTGAGAAATAAGCAAGGAAATTCCAAAGGAATCATTGCCTGTGATGAAGATATCATCTACATAAACAAGGATATAAATAGTAGAGGAAGAAGTGAATCTTATTCATTACAACAAAACATCTTCAATCAAAACATCTTCAACAAAGTCTTCCATCAAAAACAGCCTGCCAATCCTTCTTTACTGTTCATCTGCTCACCCAAACCAAATCGGGGTCATAGCAGGTGTCAATCACAGACACAACAATATAGGGTAAGTTTATGATAAACATAACTTAAGCAAATAAAATATATTCATATGCAAATAACAACATCCTTAAAGATGCATGATTCTTTTAGACTCTTATTATTTGGTACCAACTGTTAAGATAGCCCCATCCCTGTGGCACATAACTGAAATGATCAGTCAGGGTCTCACAGTGTTCCAATAGGATTCTCACCCACACTCATGTGATCATCATGGGTGACGTGATTTCCCCACTGCCAAGTCATCCCCCAGCTCAGATTTCTCTTATCTGAACGTTCGAACTCAGTTCCTGCAGCTATCTGACACACCTCCTCTTTGAGGCAACTCTTATATATACCTCCTCTCTGAGGTAACTCTTATATACACCTCCTCTGTGAGTCAACTCTTATGCACATGAGACACATGAAACCGATTCACTTAATTCATAACTCTTTTTATTTTATTAACTCATATTTATTTTCAACATCAGTTCTTCAATCACCGTCTCATTTATTTTACTCAAAAATTCAACATAAATCAATTACAGAACTCAGCTTGATACTCATGTACAGAAACTCAACATATCATTCATATACAGTGATTCATAGAAATACTCAGCAACACATGAACTTTATAAAGATTCATGGAAACACTCAACAACACATGAACTTCAAACACTTATTCAAACACAAGCAACACTTAAATTATCTTTATCATAAACAACAATTAAACTATCTTTATCATAAACCTTCCCTATACATACCTTGTAATCTCCTAGAAAGCTTATTTTTCTATTCCTACTTGGCTATCTCTTCCACGTGATTTTCTCCAAAAGGTGGGGTCTTTTCTATTTTGTTTTAGGCTTTGAAAAAGAGAGAATGAAAGTGAAATGAAAGGAATATGAGAGAGGTAGTTCACGTGTGACTTTTGTAGAAGGGTGGCTTGAAAATGACTTCCATTTTGGACCCCCCTGGCCTTTATATAGTGGTTGGAAATTAATAAAATATTCAAGGACATTTTTGCCCTTTCTAACTAATTTCCTTCATTTAGTTCCATCTTAACTTAGTTTCCCTTCATTCCATTAGATTCTAACTAAATTTATCCTTATTCTTTTAGATTCAAACTAAGTTCATTATGATTCCTTTACTTTATAAGAAAAATCTTCTAAGTTCATTATGTTTTTTTTACAAGTGTCCTACCACTTATCTTTATCTTAAGGCTTGCTTTTACAAGTGTCCTACTTACTTGGCATGTCTTGAAACTTCTCCCACCTTCCTTGCTTTTCACGTGGACTATGCCTAGGCCAAGGGAGATTTTTATTTTCTTTTCATTTATACATATATCATGTTATTTTGCAAATGAAGAAAAATAATCTGATGTCATTTTTACCTTATACTTGGCATTTTCTAGGAGGAAGTCAAGTTCAATTTGAATTCTTCTACCTAAAGATAATATTGAATAATGTAATTCTAAAGTTTTCTAGAGATTTACTTCAATTACAATATAATTTGTCCATAAATAGTCTATACAAAGTGTTATATAGACTTTACATATAAAGTTGCTCTTTATCTTAATCCTGACTGTCCCATACTACTTTTGACCATCAAAATTACTAAACCATTTTATTAAATAAGTCTATTCATCCTACAATTAAGAGAAAATTCCATAGATCTTGTCTATCATTTTTCCATATTTTTCTGATGTTTGAATTCTTTTAAATAAACTTTCAAAGTTATTATCTTATAAAATTCATAGAAATTCTATTCTAGGATCTTCTATCACAAAGTATTTTGATAATCTGTCGTCTAAGAGTATTCTGTAATTTTATTAGGTTTTCACAAAATTTCTAAGAGTGTCTCAGACAATTTTAGTATCAAGGGTATTATGGTAATTTCTAAAGTATCCAAGGGTATTTATGTAATATGTACCCTAAGGACATTTCTGTAATTTCTGCTTAAAAATAAGGGTAATATGGTCATTTCTCTTCAAATATTTTTATAATATCTCTAATTAGTATTTTACCCAAATAATTTAAATATAGACTAATCAAATTTCACATAACCTAACATTCATATTAACAATTGCACAAGAGTAATTCATACAACATATATTTTACAGTTATTAAATATCAGGGTGTTACAATTCTCCCCCTCTACAAAAAAAAATTTCGTCCCGAAATTTACCTGATTCAAAAAGGGTCGGATAACTCTTTCGCATATCACTTTCCAATTCCCAAGTAGCATCACCATTTGCACTATTTCCCCATATTACTTTTTCTAAAGGAATTTCTTTTCCTCTTAGGGATTTGATCCTTCTATCCTCAATTCTCACCGGTAATGTTTTATAAGTTAAATTATCCTTTATTGGTACATCATCTAACTCAATCACATGTGAAGGATCATGAATATACTTACGTAATTGAGAGACATGAAAAACATCATGAAGATTTGAAAGTTTTGGGGGTAAGGCAATTTGGTAAGCTACAGGTCCGACTGTTTTAATAATTTGGAAAGGTCCAACAAAACGCGGCGTGACTTTTCGGGATTTCAGAGCTCTCCCAACTCCAGTCCAAGGATTTACTCTTAAGAATACATGATCTCCCACAGCAAATTCTAAATCTTTTCTTCTCTGATCATGATAACTCTTTTGCCTACTTTGATCAGCTTTCATCTTTTCCTGAATTAATCTAACTTTGTCTGTAGTCTGTTGTATAATTTCTGGACCTATAATTAAATTTTCTCCTAACTCCATCCAACACAGAGGAGTTCTGCACTTTTTACCATACAAAGCCTCATATGGTGCCATACTAATAGAGGAATGAAAACTATAATTGTAGGTAAATTCTATCAAAGGCAGAAATTCCCCCCAGTTTCCTTTGTGTTCTAAAACACAGGCTCTCAACAAGTCTTCTAAAGACTGAATGGTTTGTTCAGTTTGTCCATCAGTTTGTGGATGGTAGGCTGAACTTAGTTTCAACTTGGTTCCCAGAGCCCTATGTAAACTTTCCCAAAATCTAGATGTAAATCTAGGATCACTATCAGATATAATGCTAGAAGGAACTCCATGTAATTTTACAATCTCACTTATGTACAAACTTGTCAGCTTTTCTAAAGAATACCTAATGTTAATGGGAATGAAATGAGCAGATTTAGTTAACCGATCTACTATAACCCATATAGAATCAAAACCTTTAGGACTCTTAGGTAAAACGGTAACAAAATCCATGGATATGTTATCCCATTTCCATTGAGGTATTTCTAAAGATTGTAACATACCTTGGCAATTCACAGCTTGCTTAATCTCAGGCCGTAATCCATTTAAGAACTTAACACACTTTGAACTTTCACCTTCCATACCTTGATAATGAGGAAAATACCTAACTAACTCTTCAAATTTAACTGCATATTCTGCCACAATCATGTTTCCTTGTTTAAGTTCTAAAAATTCCATTTCTTTTTTATTTCTAATATCTTCTGGGAAATATTTTTCTAAAAAGGCTTCTTTGAAAATTTCCCAAGTTACCTTTTGGTTTTCAACTTCTAAACATAGGCGAGTGTTTTCCCACCAAAATTCTACTTCTTCTGCTAACATATAAGTAGCAAAGAGTACCTTTTTGTTAGCAGGACATTCCATCACTCGGAAGATTTTCTCTATCTCCTTCAGCCATAACTGGGCACCGTCGAGATCATACCTTCCTCTGAATGTAGGCGGGTGGTTTCTTTGAAAATTCTCTAGTCCTTGATATTTTGTACCCCCGCTTCTAGGTTGATTCCCTAGTGCTTGTGCTAAGGCTTGTAATGCATCAGCTATGGCACGGTTGTTTCTTCCAGCCATTTCTTTTTACTAAAACATCGTAAGTTTAAGTTAATGGGTGAGAATTAAAATAAAACATATTTACAGATATCTTATATTAAATACATATATACATACATATATATATATATATATATATAAAGTTACAAGATTTTTATATTACTTCTACAACTACACATTAGAAAGTTATTTCTAGATATTTTTACACATCATCTTTATAACTCACAACTACTCCTAACTACTACTAGAAGTTATTTTCACATATTTCACATATCATCTTCTACTCCTACTACTACTTATTTATAACATCATTTCATTTAGTCTTCAGAAATTCTGTCCGACTTCTTCTATATTATTATATTGTTGTACACGATATACTGGAGTATTTAATGGCTTTTCTGTTCCATAATAGATATAATAGTCTGTTTGGCAAAAGACTCTTCTGTCCGTGGTCCATGGTACAGTCAAAATCTCATGTTCCTCTTTAGTGATAGGCGGTTAATTCTGGTCAGAGTTAGCTCTGTATATCTTTGTAGTGAAAAATGTTGTAGTTCTATTTTCCTCCGATGTCTCTTCTCGCCATTGATGATCAATTACAAAGAAAGTTTTATTTACGGAATTCATTTTTCCTGAATAGTCATCATAGATTAGTACTGTAAAGTTCTTATTCCCATAGAAAACACTACATAAAATACAGGTCATAAGTCATAGCAAAATACATATAACACAGAATATTTTGCAGAGAAACACATAATATTTTACAGAGAAGCACAACAAACACATAACACACAGTCCTAAGAAATAAATAGGCTCTGATACCACTATTGTAACACCTCGACTTACCATCTTATTATTATTGATTTTTAATAATAAAAAAATCACTTTGTCAACTTGTTAAAAATTATTAAACCATGGTCACTAATAACTAATGTTCAAAAGATTTATACGTCTGGTTCATTTATAAATAAAACATACTATAAAATATAATACAAACCGATATAAAGTCTATTACATAGTACACATAACTAAAATATTCATTACAACAAAACATCTTCAATCAAAACATCTTCAACAAATTCTTCCATCAAAAACAGCCTACCAATCCTTCTTTACTATTCATCTGTTCACCCAAACCAAATCGGGGTCATAGCAGGTGTCAACCACAGACACAAAAATGTAGGGTAAGTTTATGATAAACATAACTTAAGCAAATAAAATATATTCATATGCAAATAACAACATCCTTAAAGATGCATGATTCTTTTAGACACTTATTATTTGGTACCAACTGTTAAGATAGCCCCATCCCTGTGCCACATAACTGAAATGATCAGTCAGGGTCTCACAGTGTTGTAATAGAATTCTCACCCACACTCATGTGATCATCATGCGTGACGTGATTTCCCCACTGCCAAGTCACCCCCCAGCTCAGATTTCTCTTATCTGAACGCTCGAACTCAGTTCCTGCAGCTATCTGACACACCTCCTCTTTGAGGCAACTCTTATATATACCTCCTCTCTGAGGTAACTCTTATATACACCTCCTCTGTGAGTCAACTCTTATGCACATGAGACACATGAAACCGATTCACTTAATTCATAACTCTTTTCATTTTATTAACTCATATTTATTTTCAACATCAGCTCTTCAATCACTGTCTCATTTATTTTACTCAGAAATTCAACATAAATCAATTACAGAACTCAGCTTGATACTTATGTACAGAAACTCAACATATCATTCATATATAGAGATTCATAGAAACACTCAACAACACATGAACTTCAAACACTTATTCAAACACAAGCAACACTTAAATTATCTTTATTATAAACAACACTTAAACTATCTTTATCATAAAGCTTCCCTATGCATACCTTGTAATCTCCTAGAAAGCTTGTTTTTCTCTTCCTACTTGGCTATCTCTTCCACGTGATTTTCTCCAAAAGGTGAGGTCTTTTCTATTTTGTTTTAGGCTTTGAAAAAGAGAGAATGAAAGGGATATGAGGGAGGTAGTTCACGTGTGACTCTTGTAGAAGGGTGGCTTGAAAATGACTTCCATTTTGGACCCCCCTTGCCTTTATATAGTGGTTGGAAATTAATAAAATATTCAAGGACATTTTTGCCCTTTCTAACTAATTTCCTTCATTTAGTTCCGTCTTAACTTAGTTTCCCTTCATTGCATTAGATTCTAACTAAATTTATCCTTATTCTTTTAAATTCCAACTAAGTTCATTATGATTCCTTTACTTTATAAGAAAAATCTTCTAAGTTCATTATGTTTTTTTACAAGTGTCCTACCACATGTCTTTATCTTAAGGCTTGCCTTTACAATTGTCCTACTTACTTGGCATGTCTTGAAACTTCTCCCACCTTCCTTGCTTTTCACGTGGACTATGCCTAGGCCAAGGGAGATTTTTATTTTCTTTTCATTTATACATAAATCATGTTATTTTGCAAATGAAGAAAAATAATCTAATGTCATTTTTACCTTATACTTGGCATTTTCTAGGAGGAAGTCAAGTTCAATTTGAATTCTTCTACCTAAAGTTTTCTAGAGACTTACTTCAATTACAATATAATTTGTCCATAAATAGTCTATACAGAGTGTTATATACACTTTACATATAAAGATGCTTTTTATCTTAATCCTGACTGTCCCATACTACTTTTGACCATCAAAATTACTAAACCATTTTATTAAATAAGTCTATGCATCCTACAATTAAGAGAAAATTCTATAGATCTTGTCTATTATTTTTCCATATTTTCTGATGTTTGAATTCTTCTAAATAAAGTTTCAAAGTTATTATCTTATAAAATTCATAGAAATTCTATTCTAGGATTTTCTATCACAAATTATTTTGATAATCTGTCGTCTAAGAGTATGCTGTAATTTCATCAGGTTTTCACAAAAATTCTAAGAGTGTCTCAGACAATTTTAGTATCAAGGGTATTATGGTAATTTCAAAAGTATCCAAGGGTATTTATGTAATATGCACCCTAAGGACATTTCTGTAATTTCTGCTTAAAAGTAAGGGTAATATGGTCATTTCTCTTTAAATATTTTTGTAATATCTCTAATTAGTATTTTACCCAAATAATTTAAAAATAAACTAATCAAATTTTACACAACCTAGCATTCATATTAGCAATTGCACAAGAGTAATTTATACAACATATATTTTACAGTTATTAAAATATCAGGGTGTTACTATGACGATGATGAAAACATCGCAATGGAAGATCGTCTTCTTGCGGAGAATGCTAGTGCTTCGGACGATGATGAGCCAAATGCAAGTCAAACACAAGGACATAACTCCTTTCTGGCTAAGTTTCATATGGAAGCACATGAGGATGTGGGGAGGATGAGCAGCAACAACAATATCAATATCAAGGTGCGTTACCGAACAATAGCTATTTACATATGTGGTTTTTATTCTATGTATTTTATTGTAATAAATTTAGGAATTTGGTTATGTAGGTCAAGGTAGTAATAATTTTTGGGATGAAATCCCACATTACACATACATTGATTGGGATTATCCGAGTGAACAAGATTCTGGCACTGGTTCTGGATACGTTGAAGGTCTATGGATATTAGGGAATAAGTTGTTTGTTAAACAAGAATTTGCATCAAAAGAAGAGGTGCAATTGGCAATAAAGCGGAACCGCATGAAGGAACATCAGGAAGCTGTTGTTGTTGAGAGTACGCCGACCAAGTTAAGCATGAAATGTCGTGCGCATGACCAGAATTGTCCATGGAGGGTTAGGGTAATAAAACCAACATATGGTGAGAGATGGGTGGTTACGAAATGGGGTGGGGATCACATTTGCTTAAATGAGCACATTTCTCAGGATCACAGACAACTTGATGCTGATGTTATTGTTTCACTGGTACTAGGTACGTTATTGAATGACATCATAATAATGTTTTTGTTTACTTTATTAATGTTTACATCACATTTTTTTTAGGGATGATTAGGCATGATCCATCATGTTCAATTGGACTAGTCCAGGAAAGGATAACGCATTCTTTTGGATACAAAGTTTCATATAGGAAAACATGGTATGCAAAACAGAAAGCAGTGGCAATTATATACGGTGATTGGGAGGAATCATATGCATTCTTGCCGAGGTGGTATGACTATATGCTTCACTTTTCACCAGGTTCTGCTTATAATATTCAAACCAAAGATTATTATGTGGGTCATAGAATATTTGGTCATAAACGCGTGTTTCACCGCATTTTTTGGAGCTTTAGACAATGTTGTGAGGCTTTCAATTTTTGTAAACCGGTTATTCAAATTGATGGCACTCATTTATATGCAAGTACAAGGGAAAGTTGCTCATTGCCACTGCTCAAGATGGTAATAATGAGTGTTTGCCACTTGCATTTGCTATTGTTGAGGGCGAGACACTGCAAGCTTGGGAATACTTTCTGCATAACATTCGTGTTCATGTTACAAGCAAGACAAATATTTGTCTTATTTCTGATCGGCACCGAAGCATACTATCTGCAATTGAGAGGCACCCTGGATGGCAGCCACCGCATGCTTATCATGTGTTTTGTCTTCATCATATTACTAGCAATTTTAATCAAAAGTTCAGAAATGAAAATTTGAAGAGGGCCTTAATGAATTTAGGTATGTTGCACCATTAGGTATGTTGCACCAACACTTATTATGTGGATGAACATATTTACTGAATTATAATCAACATGTATGTGTGTGCAGGTTATACTCCTTCTATGATTGATTTTGAGGTTGCCTTTGCACGTTTTCGTGATGCTAGTCCTGAGGTTGCAGAGTGAATTGATAACATCCAGAAGGAAAAGCGGACGCGTGCATATGATATTGAGGGGCGAAGGTATGAGCATATGACCATAAATTTGTCAGAATCAGTTAACAGGGTTTTAAAGGGTGCAAGAAACATGCCAATAACCGCTTTGGTTAAACACACATATAGCAGATTGGTAGAATATTTTGTATGCCGGGGGCAATCGGCTGCCAACCAATTGCAAGGGGGACATTCTCTTTGCAAAGATGTCGTTGCTATGTTGAAGGCCAACGAATCTACTTCTACTTGTCATTATGTTCGTAAATATAATGTGGAACAATCTTAATTTGAGGTTGCTGATGGTTATGACAAATCGTTTTCCGTTAACCTCGCTGAACGGTTTTGCCAATGTGGGAAATTTAAGGCATTCAAGTATCCTTGTAGTCATGCCGCAGCAGCCACTTTGCATGTTCGTCAGCCACCGACAATGTATGTGGATGACGTATTCCTTGTGACAAACTTGGTGAACGCGTATTCATTTCCATGGCATCCAATTGGTAACGAGCAAGCAATTCCACCGAGTGCAGATCCAGTACTCATACATGACAAGGAAATGTTGCGTGCAAAGGGTCGCCCTAAGGCAACTAGAATACGCAATGAGATGGATGAAGTTGAGACTAGCCAAAGTCGTCTTAGGTGTGGTATATGCAGATTACCTGGGCATAACTGTCACAATTGTCCTAGTCATCAATCTACCAACCCGTGACTACTGGAACTTCATATGTTACCCTTTCAGTTATGGTATTATTTGTTGTCTTATGTGTGTCTCCTAGTCGTCAATGTTCGTCATGATAAACATCAATTTGATTATCTTTGCATGTTCACTTATTATGGTATTATTTGTTGTGTTATATGGGTAAATAAAAGCACTAAAAACACTTCCGGAATGCCATCAAAGCCATACAAATACTCAAGCATGCCAACAATGTATCAACATAGTCCATAAAATCCCTACAATAGTCCAAAATAAGAAACGAAAACACACAAACACTAAGCTAAAGGTGGTGGCCACTGGTTATGACGAGCTTGCCGATCAGGCAATCTACATCTACCACGACCACGCTGATACTGTGGAGTAGGAGTATGTGCTGCAGGTGCCTCAACAGTCGTAGGTGGAAATGCCTCATGTGGGATTCCTGTATCATGCCCTGCTTCAGCATCTAATGCAAAATCAAAGTTACTATACATTGCGTCAACATCAGCATCATCCCAAGTATTACCTCCCTGACTACTGCTTCCCCCATGTTCCCATTGTGGCGTTTGGACTGGACTATGCTGAGACGACGACCCTGCTAGCATGTCTATCGGGGTCTGTGTCTCCTAGGGAGGCCAGTAAGTGTCTGGCTGAGTTTGCTGGTCCGGCTGCGAGGGATGAAAATAGGTTTGCTGAATACCATGTTCTTGACCTAGAAATGGTGGCCTAAAATATCCGGCAATCGTAGGAGGCCTAGGTTGAAGAATATGCTCCGGAACAGGTGCAATAGGTCGGCGACAACTTCCCAATCCTCATCCCTCTTTGGCACGATGGCCAACATCTAGCGATAACTGCGGTTCCAGAGGAACCTGTGTCAATGGTGCCTCTGGACCTGGTTCCTCCACCCGAGCAGTTTCTTTCCAAACACCAATAAGGCGAGCCACCTCGCCATGCACATAATGCAACCCATGGTTAGGAAATTCATCATCCATGGTCACAAAATAAAAATTCTCCAACCCGTCAATCTGTAAATCAAACCCTTTCATAAACAAAAATATATGCAGATACTAAATAAATCATTTAAAGGAAAGGACTTACACAGCGATGTTGTGAGGCACCCCGCTTCGTCACGTATCACTTGCCGCACAGTCGATACCAACCCATGTACTCGTGGGTGGGCGACATAAGACCATGTATTGCAGGAGGCACTTCAACATGATCAGCTTGCCTATTCCATCTCTCTATAAATTTCCTTAACCTCCGAGGCCAATTTTCCCAGGGTTTACCCCGAAACGTAAAATCATGAACACCTTTCAATTTCCTAGGCCTATGAGGTATCGGCTGGTCCCGTCCAAATTGCCTCATACACCTATCAGGTTGTGCATACTCAGCAATGTGAAAACAAATTATGGTGTCTGAGCCATCCACAAATGAATTGTGTTAACAGATGCACCCATGAAGTCATAATCACCATACGGTTGCCAAACAACCTACAAAATGCAAACATATGAACAAATCATTTCACAGGTCGACACATACTCCATATTATGCATAACATATTTCATTAATTAAACATACCTCATCTCTGGTTAAGGTGTCTAGTCTGTCACGATACCAATTCAATGAATTCAGTCTAAACCGACCAACACCATTAAATCTATTATCAAGGTAAACATTAAACTATTAATTAATGTGCACATAATCTATATGGCTACTTGAACTGCAAGAAAATAAATATACATGTGTCCAAAGTGTCGGTCCACCTCATGCGTAGATGGCAGAGGAGGCGCAATAGATGGAAATCAGAGCCATGCCCAAATCTGCAGCAAAACAGTGCAACCTCCTATATCTTTTCTATCTGGGTCTGTACAATCACACAACTGTCTAAACAAGTATGCCAGTACCGCAGACCCCCAGCTATAGGATCCAATGTCAGCAAAGTCACCCACAAGTAGGGCAACCTATCGACATCCTACTACGCTCCCCCCCGACCGGTCACAAAGGACCCAAGATCCTAACATGCGAGCGATGTGAGCCTTCGTGAAGTATATGACATTCTGGTGATGACCAGCAACTGCATCCCATGACGGATACACTCTGTCAAAATATGATAACCTCACATTGCCAAAGGTTAGCTCGGTGGCGGGATCAGGTCCGTTACCGAACACCTGATTACATAATTCTGGCCAATCAGCATATGTCTGTCCGGTAACAACTTGCCCATCAGTAGGCAACCCTAGTATTCCAGCGACATCTTGCAATGTTATCGTCATCTCACCCTGGGGCATATGAAAAGTATGTGTCTCTGGCCGCCACCGCTCGACCATAGCACTAATAAGGGCAGCATCAATCTGAAAAATATAAGTCACGTATCAATATACATATTATAACAACATTCATTTTAAACATGGTTAACGTAACAAGATTGGTTAATAGGTACCGACATGTATTGCATTCACGCAACATGTATGAATCCAGCCTCAGTCAAATACTGGGCTACTACGTCTGGAATATCCTCTGCTGGGGGGCCAGCAGTGGGTCTACCTCCACGACGAATCTTCAACAGTCTTTGTGTTCTGTCATTCCAAACTAACTGTGAAATATGCGTACGCTGTCTGCGCCTCCTAAGTACATCCCATCTATGTGGTCCAGGAAGCACATGGGTAGTGGGATCGGTAGGCTCAGTCTCATGGTCAGACCCAGAACGAGGTGACTCAGATGACGATGACTCAACCATAATAATATACTACATTTTTCATATAAAGAAGCTTCGAGTTAAACACTACATTTGATTATATTAGTGACTCAGATCTTACCACGTATCCTAGGTTATTTTTGCCTCTCTCTCCACGGTTCACACTCAAGCAAAACAAAAAACCTCTTCTCTCATTTCTGAAAGTTGATTACAAAATAAATAACTACAAGGATCTTCAATTATCATCCTAATCATTGAAATTAATTACAATGCTAGGTAAGAAATAAATATTTTTGCCCTTTTTATATTACTTAGTTTACAAGTTATATATAAAATAATTTTTAATCAATTGATAGTCTCAAAATCTATAGATTAACAATTCATGAAAATTAAATTCTTAATTATTATACAACTTTTATGTTTCGGATTATTTTTTCATAAATTATTTTCGCTAAAATTTAAATATCATAATTTATTTAACTTTTTTTTAAAATTTATCATAACCTACGTTACTAACAAATAATATTCAAAGGCAATAAATATATTCTACCTTAGGTCACTAACAATTTTCTACATATCACTAACAAATAATATTCAAAGGCAATAAATATATTCTACCTTAGGTCACTAACAATTTTCTACATATCACTAACAAATAATATTCAAAGGCAATAAATGTATTCTACCTTAGGCCACTAACAATTTCCTACATATCACTAACAAATAATATTCAAAGGCAATAAATGTATTCTACCTTAGGTCACTAACAATTTCCTACATATCACTAACAACCTAATAAAAAACAACTTAAACCCTAACAATTTCCTACATCAATAACAATTTTTTTCTAACAATATATTCTTATTAATTTAATGTAATCTATAAAATAAATATTTAAACACTTACTTGAGACAGAGTTTCCCTACAAAAATTTTCAAATCAACCCAAAAACCTAGAGAGAAGAGAGAGAATACACTTTTAGAGAGAGGAAAAAACTCAAAAAGTGAGTTTAAACAGTAAAAAGGGCCTTATATAGACCTGCAAGGTGGCCCAGGCACCACTCCAACCCTGTCACGCCTCCCTCAGGCGCAATCCAGTCCCTGTTGCGCTCTCCTCAAGCACCACCCAGCCTGCCCTCCTTGAACGTGTTTGATCACGTTCTATGCAAACGTGACTCGTACATATCTTTAAAACTCGTACATATCTTTAAAACTGTAATATATTGGTAAATTTGTTTTAAAATTGTAATATTTAAATTTTTTTTGCCTAGGTCGCATAGTAAGCACACAAGGACCATTGTTAAAAAAAAATAAAAAAATCCGTGTTGAGTTATAAAAAAAAAAAAGCATGATACGTGTTTAATTTTTCTGAAGTTTACAGGATTGAGTTTTCTTTTAATTGGGTTTGACTAATCTTAGAAATCACTTTTCAAAGACCAGATTCACCATTTGCCCAGATATTACGTCCAGGTTCACAACGTAGAGGTTATTATAAATTGAAGCAGCTTTAGGCAGAGATAGAGAAGAACGAAAATCAATAGGGAGAGCACTTGCAGTTGCAGAGAGGGGTGTCTTTTCTTTCGTCCTTTTCCCCAATTCAATCTCTCTCTCTCTCTCTCTCTTGCTCCCTACATTTTCGATCCAAATGGCTGAAAGCGCGGTGGTGAACAGGAAGCACAGCGGCACGGACGACGTCGTTTCGGAGAACGACGGAAAGAGGAAGAATGTGGTGGCACGCGACATGGACCCGGCGGCGGCATTGGCCTTGACGCCGCACGAGTTTGGGGAGCACGGTGGCGTGAACATGTCGATCGAGGCCTCGGCCACGTTCACGGTGATGGAGCCGGAGACCCTCTGCCGCATATTCACCGGCGAGCTGGGCCCCGACCGTGACTTCTTCTTCTACAGCCGCCACTTCAACCCGACGGTGCTCAACCTGGGCCGCCACATGGCCGCCCTGGAAGGCACGGAGGCCGCCTACTGTACCTCCAGCGGCATGGCCGCCATCTCCTCCGTCCTCCTCCAACTCTGCAGCTCCGGCGGGCACGTGGTGGCCTCCACCATTCTCTACGGTGGGACCCACGCCCTCCTCACGCACTTCCTCCCCGGGAAATGCAACATCACCACCACGTTCGTGGACATCAGCGATTTGGAAAGCGTGGAGAGTGCGATCGTGGAAGGGAAGACGAACGTGCTGTACTTCGAGTCCATGGCGAATCCGAGCCTGAAGGTCGCAAACATTCCGGAACTGTGCCGCGTGGGACACGCAAAGGGCGTCACGGTGGTTGTCGACAACACCTTCGCTCCCATGGTCATCTCCCCCGCTCGTCTCGGCGCCGACGTCGTCGTTCACAGCATCTCCAAGTTTATCAGTGGCGGTGCTGATATTATTGCAGGTCTGTTTCTTCAACCTTCATTTACTATTATTTCTTCTCATAAATTATTATCTGCGGTTAAATAATAATTAGATATGCATTTTTTTCACCGTGGCAATTATTATCTCTTCAATGTTCCTGAAAATGAATTTTCGTAATTCCGGTTGACCATTAAAATTTGATAGGAGTATAATAAATTGTCATTTTTAATGATTTTATGACTGAAATTTAAATAAATAATAAATGAAAACATTTATGACAACATAAAGTATTATATTTTGATAGAATATTTTTTTTTCATTTTTAATTAATGGTTTTGTGTGACTGAAATTTAAGTTTAAATAAATATTAAATGAAAAAAATTATGAATCCAAAAAGGATTTTAATATCGTTATTGAAAAACTTTTTTCTTTTTCTCTTTCTCTTTCTCAAGTAATGTGTATATTCAACTATTAATTCAAAAAATAATTATATTAAAAATTCTTATATTTCTCTAAACACTATAACAGCTTTACAGTTATACAAATATATGTTTTCCTTTTACTTTTTCTTTGTTTTCTATCGTTATTTATTTTTTCTTTTTAATTTCCTAGGAGTGTAGGTTTATCATTTTCTAATTTAAGGTGATTCTAATAAAAAGAAAGAAGGTAACATAGACGCAACGTCCGTGTTAGTGCATGATTAGATTAATATTTACAAACTTATATATGGGTTAAATATTTTTTTAAATTGAGTTTATAAAAGTATCTCAAGTCTTAATCAAAACTGAATTTTTTTAGTAAAATTTTATTCTCAAACATAGTGTAACCAAATATAATTTAAATTGATTTTATTCTTAAACACACTTTTAAAACATTTCCATCCCACAAAATTTAAATTTATAACTTTTTTTTTTGTTTTATGTTATTCTCAGATTAGAGTTTTATTTTGGCAATTTATATGTTCACTTTTTAATATAAGTTTTTACTATGCAAATCATTAAAGTAAAACTCTAATTTTAATAAATAATAGCATAAAAATCCATTTAAGGTTTGTCTTTTTTATTTTCTCTTTTTCATTTCCAAACTTATTTTTCCTTAAAAGAAATACGAGGAATCGCGAAAGCGATAATATTCTTTCGACGAAAGTCCTTCTTGTTCTCTACCCTTTGTTGCTCTTGTCCCGAATGCACACCATGTGAAGTTGTGAACATACCATCTTGTCTTTTCGGCCACTTGTCCTCCCTCTTTTCCTTATGCACGTGTTAGTTGCAATCTGATAGTGATATAGTTCTCATTGATTTGTATGCGAATATTTATATTTATTTATTTTAAGTATAGTAAGAGAATTTTGATTTGAATACAGTTTTGATAGATAGTGACATTCAATTAATTAGGAATTACTATTATAATAATTTTATTATTTATAATAGTTTGTTAGATAATAATGTAAAATATTTTTGTAATATTATTGTATTTAAGTTAAATGTTTTACATCTTATTATTTTATGAATGGACAATGGAGGCAAAATAACAATTTGTTATTATTCTTTTTAATAAGCATCTTTGTCTTGAGAATGAAGGTTTTCTTTTGGTGAAATTGAAATGTAAAGTGACAATCGATGCTGCAATGAACAGGGGCTGTGTGCGGGCCTGCGAGCCTAGTGAATTCAATGATGAACCTTCAGGACGGGTCTCTGATGCTGCTGGGTCCAACGATGAATGCGAAGGTGGCGTTTGAACTGTCAGAAAGAATCCCACACTTGAGCCTTAGGATGAAGGAGCATTGCCACCGTGCGTTGGTGTTCGCCACAAGGCTCAAGAAATTAGGGTTGAAGGTGATCTACCCAGGCCTTGAAGACCACCCACAGCACGAATTGCTGAAATCAATAGCCAACAGGGAATATGGGTATGGTGGGCTTCTTTGCATTGACATGGAAACGGTGGAGAGGGCAAACCTGTTGATGGCCTACTTGCAAAACGATGCTCAATTTGGTTTCATGGCTGTTAGCTTGGGGTATTATGAGACCCTCATGTCCTGCTCTGGTAGCAGCACTAGCAGATCGATGACTGAGGAGGAACAGAAGCTTGCCGGAATCTCCCCAGGCCTAGTAAGGATGTCAATTGGATACATTGGCACATTGGAGCAGAAATGGGGTCAGATGGAAATTGCACTCCATAGATTTCAGGAAAAGCAGCCACTAGTTTAATTCTATTTCTATTTATTGCTACTATTTTGTTGGACTAGCTACCGTTATCAACCGCTTCAGTACAATAGAATAAACTTCTACTGTTTGGTTTACTTTATAAAGTTCTAGCTAGTTTTACGGTATTCGTATACTAAGAAGTTATCAAAATTATGTTGAAAATAAAACAGATTTTTTTTGCTGAATGTGAAAAAAAAAACAGCTAGAAAAGAGTAGTACGAAGAAAAGGACGCCTAAACCTAGAAATGCCCTCACCCTTTCCAGTGAAGAAAAGGACATTAAGGAACGTAGTACGAAGAAGCTCAAATTTCTCAATCTAGGGGACAATCGCCCTAACTTGGAGGCTCCAACCTCTTTTGTGAAATTTGCTAAACCGTATGAGAATGCTATATATGGTTGGTCCTGAGGTTTCGATGGGAGACCCTTCTCTTTACTCAAAAGTGAACCCGAAGTATATTATTAGTGAAGTTACTAAGGAGTACTTGTGTTTGGACATCGCCTTTGACTCTGAATTAGAGGTTTCTCAGGAACCCTTTAACCCTTGCCCAAACATCGAGATATTGCCAGAGACCTATGACGGTTGGTTCCCCCATGAAGTACACACTTATTGCGAAGCTGTTAGGCAAGAAGGTGAACCTTCGATTTATTTCGATGAGACTGTAGAAGCTCTAGGGGAAGAATGGCACTGTCCAAACCTTAGATCTAAATGGTGACTTTTTTCTAATTAAATTCACTGATGAAGATGACTATATATTTTTCCTATATGAAGGGCATGTTGGAAGGAGGATATTTGAGAAATGAAAGTTTTAGAAAGATTTGGAAGAAGAGAACATTTTACAATTACATAACTCTTTTTCTCTTGGCTTGATATAAAATGGTGGAGAACTTTCTTATTTATACCAGTAGCACATCCTTAACCAATGGTTAGGATTGTGCTAACACAATTCTCATCTAATGGCCACAAATCATTCTCTAGAATTCTCCACACTCTTGTAGCTTAGATATTTATAATAGTAGTTTCTAGATACAACTATTTTCTAGATATGTTTATGGAGATATCTAGAGTGGACTATTCTAGATTTTGAGCTAAACATATCTTGAATATTTCTAGATATTGGGTCATTTAACAATTAAGCCCAATAGACTTAAATCAAGTTTATTATTATTCAACACCCCCCTTTAAACTTGATTTTTTTTGTAACTCCAAGCAATCTTCTCATCTTGACGAAGTCTTCATTTTTTAGTGGCTTTGTGAGAATATTTGCAGCTTGTTCTTGAGACTTCACATACTTTATATGCACCTTCTTTATTGCGATGCATTCCCTTATATAATGATAACGTGTATCAATATGCTTGCTTCTGTCATGGAATACTGGATTCTTTGCTAATACTATTGCAGATTTGTTGTCAATATAAATATTGGTTGGTTCCTTTTGTGGCATATTCAACTCCCTCAGCAAATTCCTTAGCTAAATACTCGGCTTCACAAGTAGACAGAGTGACAATAAGTTGTTTCTTTGACATCCATGTGAAAGCAGTATCTCCCATGAAGAATACAAACCTAGTAGTGCTTTTTCTATCATCCATGTCTCCAGCCCAATCGCTATCACTATATCCAAAAAGTTTATAGTCATTAGATGGTGATAAACAAGCCAAAGTCAATAGTACCTTTAATGTAACGAAAAATTCTCTTTGTAGCTTTCAAATGCGTGGTAGTTGGAGGCTCCATGTAGCAACTAACAAACCCAACAGTAAAGAGAATATCAGGCCTCGTGCATGTCAAGTAGCGTTGACTTCCTACTAAGCTCTTGAAAGATTTTGTATCAATATTTTCTTCATCACCATACTTGGATAGCTTGGCTTCACATTCCATTGGAGTGCTGATAGGCTTGCAATCCTTCATCTTGAATTTCTTCAACATCTCCCTTGCATAACTTTCTTGGGTGATGAAAATGCCTTCTTCGCTTTGCTTGATCTCAATGCCAAGGTAGTATGCCATCAGTCCAATGTCAATCATCTCAAACTCCTTCTTCATCACTTTCTTAAACTCTTCAAACATGCTTGGATTGTTTCCAGTGAAGACTAGGTCATCCATGTACAAGCATACAATTAGAATATCTCTATCTTTGATTTTGACATATAATGCATGTTCCTGAGGACACTTAATGAAACCGTTCTCTTGGAAGTACTTGTCAATTTGACTATTCCAAGCTCGTGGTGCTTGCTTTAGCCCATAAAGTGTCTTCTTTAGCTTCAATACTTTGTCCTCTTGTCCTTTGACCTTATACCCTCCTGGTTGCTCGATGTACACTTCTTATTCAAGTAATTCATTCAAAAATGCTGACTTTACATCCATTTGGTGTATACTCCACTTGTTTTGAGCTGTTAAAGAAATAATTAGTCTAATGGTTTCCAAGCGAGCAACGAGAGCAAATACCTAATCATAATCAATTCCTAATCGTTGACTATAGCCTTTTGCCACCAATCGCGCCTTGTATCTTTCAACTTCTCCTTTGGCATTTTTTTAGCTTTGTAGACCCACTTCACACCAATCTCCTTATGCCCTTTTGGAAGTGAGGTTAACTCCCACGTTTTATTCTTCTCAATCGCCTTGATTTCTTCATCCATTGCATCTCTCCACTTCTTGCTTTGGACAACTTCTAAAAAACTCACTGGATCATAATCAACAAAGAGGCAAAACAAAGTGAGATTATCTTGATTCTCCGTTACCTCATAAAGTTCTTGCAAGCTTCTGAAGCGTGGTACTCTTTCGCTTGAACTTCCAGCTGAAAATGGTTTTTCTTGTTGACTTACAGTTGGTGAAGTTGGTGGAGTAATAGTCTATTGTCTTTCTTGCTCCATTTCTTCATCTTCCATCAAATTGGGAAGTAAGTTGTAGTTTTCATCTCGTAGACCCCAATTCCATTCTTCTTCTTCATTGAACTCCACATCACGACTAATGATGGTCTTTTTATTATTCGGATTATAAAGTTTATAGCCTTTAGAATTAGAATCATACCCGATGAAGATGAGCTTCACAATTTTTTCGTCAAGCTTTGGGTTCATTAGTTTCTAAATGCTCCCTTATTTAAGGAAGGAACCTTTATAGCTAACAAAAGGGTCTTCTAAAGACATTGCTTCAAAGGATATAAATGCTAGTGAAGGGGCCTTGAAAAACCCTAACCTAGAGGAAAAAGATAAGGTTGATGCCCCTCCAGCAGATCTTGACCCACCTCAGTCTGTTGAGCAAGAGGATACCTCGGCTTTTGGGCCATGGATGTTGGCAACAAAGCCTGCTAGTCGACGTCCCCACAATAAAAAAGTTACAAAGTTTGTGTCCACTGATAAGAAAAAGGAGACCATCCCTATGCGGACCCACACTATATGGATGATTCAGTGCAAGGTATTTAGACCAATGAGACTCCTCATAGGCATGATATAATTAATGCCCAAGACTTAGGAATGGCCCCAGTTGGTGACACAAATCCTAATCTTCTTTCTATGCAACAACTAGATGTGGGAAAAATGATTTTAATGACAATATGGTTATTGAGGAAAATCATACTCATGTGAGTGGGGCAGGAACCATACCTAGTTTTCTAGGTGGGGACCACAAGGCTTAATTTTGGGACTGTTGAGTCCCTTTCTTTCTCTTTATGTTTTCCCTAAAGAGCTTATTTTGGAATTGTTGTGACGCGAGAGGGAAAACCTTTCCCAACCTTATGCATAACCTTATAAAGATTTATGGTTGCAGTTGGTGGCTTTGGTCGAGCATATAATTAGTGGTGCTTTTGTCGACTTAGTTGTTAATAAGATTGGGATGGATTATGCTTTTCGTGTTGATGCTCGTGGCTTTTCTGAGGGTATTTGGTGTCTCTAGAAATCATCTATCTATGTGAATGTGATATCTTCTTCCAGATTCTATGTTCATCTGCATATTAATCCTCATTCCAATAAAACTTGGTTCCTTACGATGGTTTATGCTAGCCCTAACCTTGGGCAACACCATCGTCTTTGGGAGGAGCTTTGTGCTCTTAAACCTTCTATCGTGGGGTTGTGAATGGTTGTTGGAGACTTCAATATAGTATTATTTTCGCAGGAGAAAGTTGGGGGTGGGAACTTGGACTATTATGCTAACAGTAAAATGCTTCAATGTCTTTCTTCCTGTGAGTTCGTGGATATGGGTTTCTTTGGACCCTTCTTCACTTGATCAAAAAGTAGCCTCAAGAAGCATATTGACCGAGTGGTGGCTAATAAATCTTGGTACGTGGCCTTTTTGAATTCCAAGGCTATCCACTTAGCCTTGCCTACTTCTGATCATTATGGCCTTTGGGTTGATAATTGTGATGGGATGGTTGCTACTTCTTTTTAGTTTCTTGGACCTTTGTTGGATCATCCTAATTTCCCTACCTAGGTTACCCACTCTTAGCGTCCTCTTGATTCTTGGGAGACCAACTTGGCTAGACTTATCAGGAACCTTTGTAGTTGGAATGGATATCTTTGGGAATATCTTCCATAATAAGAAATGCATTTTGGCTAAGGGTTGAGGGAGTTAATTATACCTTGTTACATGGGCAATGTGAAGATTCGCTGATCTTTTTGTTAAAATCTTCAACGTCTTCAATTTGCACAGGAGTAGTTGTAGCTAAAGCTTTAGTTGGTTCTTCAGCAATAGATACATAAGACTCATAGATATTTTGATCAGCCTCAAGAACCTTTGATTAACCATCTTCATTCTAGAAAAACAATTTTTGATGAACTGTTAAAGGTACAACACCAACTCCATCAATCCATTATTTTCCCAGTAGGAGATTGAAACTGGCCTGAGATGGGACCACTACAAAAATTGTGGGCCTCCTACAACTTCCAACAACCACTTCTGTAACGCCCCGTATGCATCCGATTCATTAACATTCAATTATGGTCGTTAAGCGCAACAATTAATCAAAGCTAATAATACGGAAGCAAATAACAAAAGGACGTCATCAAACGTCATCGACAATACTATCTTTATATTATGTATGTGATTTGTTCATAATATACAACATATACACAATATACATCAACTGTGCATCTTCCCCTCAGGGGTACAAAATACAGGTATAACCAAAATACAGAGCAAACATGCTCTCAAAATAATATGCCTAGGGTTTTCACAGAACCAAGTCCCTACTCGGGCCTCTTACCCTGGGAACCACCATCCGCTCCCTGAGCATTACCTGCAACATATAATCCCCACACACGGGGTGAGATAAAAATCTCAGTAAACTCTGGGTTCTTGGAGGTCTCTCCTCCCCCTGGTTCACTTCCATGACATATAGCATTAAAATTGGCATCACACCATCTAGCCATCATGGCTCTCATCAAATACATCACATGTATATCACAACACACATTGTCATTCCGTTGGGTGCTACCAACATTAGGAATGCAACGTCGATATAACATATATATATATATATATATATATATCATTGCCTGAAGAAGCTCATCGACTGAAGGCACAATCTCTCAAGACTTTACTCATACATATATAACATTGTCTGAGGAAAACCATCCACGACAGGTACATTCTCTTATACATACAACATATATGTAACACTGCCTGAGGAAGATCCTCCGCAATGGGTACATTCTCTCAGGACTCATTCACAACAACATATATAGATAACATAATATCTAATTCACAAGTATATAGAGATGACCTAATATCTCATTCACTAACTCATTCGCACGTATATATAGATAACATGATATCTCATACACACGTATATCTAATTCACACATATATGTATATTTCAAGAGAAGATCATCCGCAACGGGTACATTCTCTTAGACATACAACATATATAACATTGCCTGAGGAAGATCATCCGCGACGGGTACATTCACTCATGTTTTATTCCACCTATATGGCTATTCCAAGAGAAGATCATCCGCGACGGGTACGTTCTCTCAGACATACAACATATATAACAATTCCTGAAGAAGATTATCCGTGACGGGTACATTCTATCAGGATTCACTCACACGTATATGGCTCTTCTAAGAGAAGATCATCCGCAACGGGTACATTCTCTCAGGTTTTTTATATCAATTAACCACAAGGAGTTGTTCCACATTACTTTGGCTCCATGGGAAGTCCACATTTAGTCTATTCTACTGGCCAGAGATTCTCATCAATCATAAAACATATCATCACAATGTACATCATATACATGTTCTCGGTCAAAAGCAGTAACACACAATTTCAATACACATGTATCATGACATACAATAACCACCACTCCCTCAGAGTATGGTGGAGCACAGTCAATGAGAAACACTCCCAAGAATAAAGAGCTTACCTGCTCTGAGTGCTACACCGGTTCTCCCGGCCTCGTGGTCACAACCACCAACAATCTCTGAACTGTGGTCTCTGCCACTGACACCCTCAGTGTCACACCCTATACAAAGGAACACAAGTAATCATTAACGGTTCTCAAACGTTAGAATGAAAAGAAACGCTATTCCTTTCCATCTAGACCTATTTTTCCTTTATCTTAAAGTTATAAGGAATAGTCAACTAATCAGTGACTTACAGACCCCCAGTAGGATCTATCTCGGCCTAACCAAGGCACTAGAGTCTCCCTAAGACTCTGCATAAGTCAATTCAAAGAGCTCAATACTCTATCAATGCCAAATCTCAATGATTATCAATATGACTAAAACGGTTACTTCAACACGTTTTCACCGTTTATATTACCTCTTAAACAGATCTTGTGGAGGCACATAGGCTCATACATAGCATAATCTCATCAATTTGACCAACATTTAGCCTACTCATACATTTCTCAGAGTCCAATTCCAAAGTCCATAAAAATCGTATTTCAAGGCTAATCCTTCATCCCAACAACCTCCTAAGCATACTTTTCCAAAGAACCCAAGCCTAATTTAAGCTCTAACTCAAATGGGTCACTATTCACCTCAAGAACAAATTCTTATATAATCGGTAGAATTTGAGTTTCTTACCTCCAAATCAACAAGGAAGGCTAGAGGATAGCTTCTCCAAGCTTGTATGTCCTTAAAACGCCTTCTTTTCTCCTCAGAGTCCAACTTTGTAAATTTTCCCAGAGAACTAGATCTCTCCATTTAATGGTTTTCTGACAAAAGTGATGATGAAATCTAGCTTATAGAGTAGTTTCTATCATCTTTCATGTTGGATGTAAAGTGTTTCGGTCAAGAAATGAGCAATTATGAAGCTTTCCAAGCTCAACAATGGCAGAAGCAACGGAAGGAAGAAGAAAATGAAGCTTTGGCTCACCAAAACGTTCAAATTCCCTTTTATACTGACCCTGCCCGCGTCCTGGCGCTAACCGCGCCAAATATTCGAGAAAAAGGGCCTCCAGGTGCATTCTGGTGCTAACCGCGCCAAATCTGGCGCTAATCGCGCCAGAAATTTGAGAAGAAAGCCCTTCTAGTGCAATCTCACGCTAACGGCGCCACTTCCCACACTAATAGCCATGGTTATCAAAATCGCGATTTAACTCGCAAAATCGTACGTTTCTACGAGTTTACTACCCCCCGCGATTAAAATCGGAAGCAGAATCGGTTTTAGAGTAGACTCATACGAGTCTACAGTAGAATCGTCCAATTCTATGCAAAATCGCGAGTTTGCTTCGAGTTTGCGAGTCCATCGAAAGTGAAAACGGCGCCATTTTGGGGCTTGGGTCTGTGCTCCGTGCTCCCCTGGCTTCGAAAAACGGAAGAAGAAGAGATGCAGTGCAGCAGCTGAAGAAGAAGAGGACCAAATACAGCACAACGCAGCGCAGAGAGGAAGAAGAAGAAGCTGCAACGTAAGGAAGCATTTATATGGGAGGGTTAGGGTTTTTTTATTTGGGCCAGATTCGCTTCCTGCATCCCTTTATTGCTTAATACAACTTCTTGCTCGGTTTTTTTTATATTAAAAATTAACTTGCTATTTACACTGCTTTTTTTATTAATGCATTTTACTTGTGTTATCAATTGTAATACTTCAATTGTTATTTTGAATTTTTTTATTATCTCTTATTTATAATTGCACTTATTTAATTTGACAAAATTAGTTATATCATTGTTTCATATTTATATATAGGTAATTTATTTATTTTTTGTCTGAAGTAGACTCTTACGATTCTATGATTCGATTCCATGATTCGATTCTACGAAGCCTTCACGATTCTACGTAGAATCTCGATTCTGACAACCTTGCTAATAGCGCCAGCAACTGGCCGTCGCTAATTTCGTCGTTAACGCTTTTTGTAACGAAATATAGTAAATTTAATTTTTAATTTTTTCCATGGTTATTATATTCACCCCACCTTTTTAAGAATTTTGACCACAAAATTCGAGTTCATACCTGTCAAGCAACTCAGGGTACAACTGCAAAAGCTCCTGCTCCAGCTCCCAAGTCGCCTCCTCAGGTGTTCTCCCTCATCAAACTGTAATGGTCGGTGTTTGCTATCGTAATAGCTTTTCTACTGACTCTGATCCCGCAACTGCTTATCTCTAATCATGTGGATCTGCTCAGAAGTGTCCTGAACCATCTCAGGTCCAAGAAACTGACTCTGTCCTACCTCAGTCCAGCAAGTAGGAGTCTTGCACCTCTGACCATACAATGCCTCATAGGGTGCCATGTCCAAACTAGCATGGAAACTGTTATTATACGAGAACTCCACCAGTGGGAGATATCTATCCCACCTAATTCCCTACTCTATAGTACAAGCTCTCAACATGTAATCCAGAGTCTGGATAGTCCTCACTGTCTGACCATTAGTCTGTGGTTGGTAGGTTGTATTAAGCCTCAACTGGTTCCCAAAAACCTCTTGAAGAGCACCCTAAAACCTAGAGGTGAACTTCGGATCTCTATCACTAACAATGCTCTTCGGGACACCATGCAGTCTGAAAATCTCTCTATGGTATAGTTAGTCCGAACAGGTAAGAAATGAGCGGACTTGGTCAGCCTATCAACAATCACCCAGATGGAATCACATCCAGTCTGAGTCCTCGGTAGTCCAACTACGAAGTCCGTGGAAATACTATCTCATTTCCACTCTGGAATCTGCAACTACTGTAGTAGGCCTGACGGTCTGTGACGCTCAATCTTCACCTTCTGACATACCAAACACTTAGTCACATACTCAGCTATGTCTCTCTTCATCCCTGACCACCAGAAATTCCTCTTAAGCTTATAATACATCTTGGTGGCACCTGGATGAATGCTAAACTGGCCCTTATAAGCCTCAGATAAAACTGCATCCATCAAATCGCCCTTAGGCATAACAACTCGATCTTGGTGCAACACCAAGTCATGAGTCTCCCAGGAAACATCCTGATGACCAATCATGGCCCTCAAAACAACATATAGACACTATCTAGCTCTAATGTGTATCTGCGGTACTACGCCCGCCAAAGATGCATCATCATCAGCATCGGGACTCTCAGTCCCCAGTGTGAGGTCGTAACTCACACCCGTGCCATCCCATCAGGAGCTACCCCTTTACACATGGATGTACGTATATGGTACCTCCGAGAATAGGCTTCAACTGCGACGGGACCACCTATCTCTGGTATTAAGGGATCACACACCCTTTACGTGAGCAAACCGACTAGGAGTTGCGCTCTACTCCTAGGGAGGTCCATATCTATCTATCTATCTATCTATCTGTCCAGTAGATCTATCCGAATAGCAACCATACACAAAGCACAAAAACAAGCATACATATTATCATAAGGAAAACTGTAATATCCAATTCAATGCATATGAATCATGTATGCAACCATCACTCCTCACTCTTGGAGTATATCAATATGTCATCAATGAATACCACTACAAATAGATCCAAGTAAGGTCTGAACACCCGGTTCATATAATCCATGAACACTGCAGGGGCGTTCGCGAGACCGAACATAATGACCTGATACTCACAATGACCATACCTAGACCTGAATGCAGTCTTCGGTATATCCTCGGGCTTAATCCGAATCTGGTGATATCCGGATCGCAGGTCTATCTTGAAGAACACACAGGCTCCCCTCAACTGATCTAGCAGATCATCAATCTGAGGCAAAGGATACTTATTCTGTATAGTAACCTTATTCAGTTGCCTGTAATCCACACAGAAACACATATTCTCAAACTTCTTCTTCACGAAGATAATCAGTGCTCCACACGGATACACACTAAGTCTAATAAACTCTTTGAACAACAAGTCCTCAAGTTGCACTTTCAACTCCTTTAGCTCCAAAGGAGCCATACGGTCAGGAGCGATAGATATGGGTCCCACACCTATAACCAATCAATGGAGAAATCAATCCCCCTCTCAGGTGGAAGCTATGTAATTCCTCCAGAAATACATCAACAACACATTCGCCACCGAAATCTCAGACAGGTCTAACTTCTGTCTCTCTTCTGCTGCACTCAGCAAAAGATAGCCCTGAGCTCCTCTCTTCATTTCCTTGCAAACTTGCAAGACCGTGAGAAACGAAGTGGAACTCGAGCTGAGTCCCTCTAAAGGAACAACAACCTTCTTATTGCAGTAATCTAACATAATGCCATACTTGGTCAACCTACCCATACATAGAATAATCTCAAGGGTAGGCATCGTAAGACAACACAGACAATACTAGACTCTCTGCCCTCAAACTGAAACTGCACATCTCTGCAGTACATAACCACTCGACACTACTCCCTAGAAATAGTGGTAACCTCCCTTAGAGGAGAAAATAAATATGAACGTCTACAAGTTCAGCCCTAAAGCAATGCGACTATTAAAATAATGAGTAGCTCCAGAGTCGAACAAGACTCTCACATCAAAACATCGATCAGAATAGTACCTCTGATCAAGTCAGGAGCTCTGGCTGCCTCTCTGGTATCCACTGTATAAATCCGGCCTGCAGGTGGTGCTACTGAAATAACTGGAGCGGCTATAGCTCGACCACCTGCCTGCGAACACTCTCTAGCATAGTGGCCATACTTACCACATCTATAGCATACAAGCTGACCAGTGGAACACACTCCCCAATGATTATTCCCACAAGAAACATACTTGGGAAGTGAAACCGGTCTCTGTAGCGGTCCTCTTCTGACTAAGAGAACTGGATCTCTCCGTTTAATGGTTTTCTGAGAAAAGTGATAATGGAATCTAGCTTATAGAGTAGTTCCTATCATCTTTCATGTTGGATGTAAAGTGTTTCGGCCAAGAAATGAGCGCTTATGAAGCTTTCCAAGCTCAACAATGGCAGAAGCAACGGAAGGAAGAAGAAAATGAAGTTTTGGCTCACCAAAACATTCAAATTCCCTTTTATACTGACCCTGCCCGCATCCTGGCGCTAACCTCGCCAAATATTCGAGAAAAAGGGCCTCCAGGTGCATTCTGGCGCTAATCGCGCCAGAAATTCGAGAAGAAAGCCCTTCTGGTGCAATCTCACACTAACGGCGCCACTTCCCACGCTAATAGCGTCAGCAACTGACCATCGCAAAATCCGTCGCTAATTCCGTCGCTAACGCTTTTTGTGACGAAATATAGTAAATTTAATATTTAATTTTTTCCATGGTTATTATAACTTCTATTTATCATCCCATCATAACTGGATGGTTTTCCACCAAAGTCCACAACCATAATGTTGTGCGGAATCAGATCTTCCAATGACTTCCTAAACCTCTTTAACATTGGTTGATGCAAAATAATGATTGCAACACCCCCATCGACCAAAACCTTCTTCATCCTTCATCCTTCAACTATAGTAGATACAATCGAAGGCTTCAAGTGTGCCTTCATTTCTCCAGTTGGAAGATCGACCACAGCAACACTAAACCTTGGTGTCATTCTAGTCACTTATGTTACCCAAATAGTTTTTTTATTCGAGCTCTGGATCATTGAAATGGTTCTAGTGATGTCTTCCAAAGAATCATAGAAACCAGATTCAAAGGTATCAATTACCAATGCTTCTTCATTTTCATACATTGGTTTGGGTTGATTCTTTAGAATTTGGATCCTACCTTATTTTTAAACAGGTGCAGTACTTTGATGATTCTCCAAATCCAACTTCTTCATCATTTGATTACGCCTCCAATGAGTCTTGCTTATATTTCTAAACCCTAGAGCACGATAATAAGTTATCCTAGCAAAATTTGACCCATAGAGGTTGAATGGTCTGATATTATGATTCATCTCAATCTATTGCACATCAATTTCAGTAGTGTCAGGATGAAAAGTTTTCCAATTGGGATGATTAGGCATATTCGATTGCCTAATCCACTTGTTGGGAGGCACTCGAGCACTTGGCAAATAGGTATTCCTTCCTTGGAAGTAAGTGGCTGGTTTCTAAGCTTGCTTCATTTACATTTGAATGGGTTGTTTTCCTTTGTCTTGAATCGAACGTCTCCTGGAGAGGCTGAGATGTTTCTTCAAATCTTAGATGATTCGAAGGCCCTTGCAGCAAACTTGTTGTGAAGACTACCCTGTAACAAGGACACACATGACATGCTTGTCATAATCTTTCTTTCGAAGTAGAAACTTAGCCAAAGTATCTCTTACTCAAGGAAATACCCCTTCGACCTTGTTCTCAAATTCATCCAAAGTCTTGTTCATGTTCTCCTAAAAAATCAGAGTCCTAACGTGCCTTAGGTTTACATCCTCTGTATTGTCAACCATCTAATTTATATTAGTACAAAAAATGTGACTTGATTTTGAAATGGGTCAATATCTACTTTCATAGACGTTTCTCTGAACTTCAAGCTCCGTCTTTAATAGCATAGACGATCATATCCCTGAATTGAATACAATTGTTAGTCTAATGACCATATGTATAATGAAATTTACAATATTTCCTACCCTTCCTTTTTTCAGCAATGGGCAATTTGTGATCATCACTTAGAAAAATTTTCTTATCTTACAGTAAAATGTCAAAAATCTTGTATGTTTTAGACACATCAAAGCGATAAGTTTTATTTGACATATTATCTTTTACCTTACCAAGTTTCATAATTGGAATACGTAGGGAAGTTATAATTTTTATTTGTTTTAATTTATAAGAAATGTATGTTAGAAAAATTGTAAGTACGTATAAATTTTATAGGTGAAATTATTGTTCATTAAACCAGACAAACTTCTTGATTAAATCACATCTTGTTGTACTGAAACAAGTTTCACCTTACTTTACCGTAGTTCCTAATTAATGTACAAAAGTTGAAAATTTAAACATTACCCATAACTTCTAATATTCTATAAGATACTAGTACTAGGAAACCTATTGGCCACATATATTTTTCAACTATGATCCTTATTTATTTTTCATACCCTAAACTACCCTTTTATCAGCTTAGAAATTTCCACCCGCACCTTCTTTAGCATCAAACAGATTAACAGATTCCATGGGAGGATTAGGGTAATCGTATGCATACTGGGGAAATGGATCATTAGGATTAAACATATCATTTAAGACAGATACAGGAAAATGAAATCCAAAATATAAATAAATCTGAATAACTGGGTGCATAGTAATAACATAGCAATTCCTTTCCTCATCTCAGTACCATCCCCAATCTAGGGCATCAAGGAAGATGATTAATGTGGCCATATATAAAACAAATGAAACAAATCTAGTGAGAAATAAAAATTCTCAGTAGGAAAAACTAAACCATCAAATATGTTAGTACGTTAGTAACCATCAATAAATTCCAATAAAATCCATACAATAAATAACCATTCAACAACATGTATGCATGAATGAAATTCAAGGGTGCACATGGCCTTTACATATCGTACTGCATGTAGCTACATCTCGTACTGGATGTAGAAATGTTATGGTCGTCTTACGCTAATCATGCATGACAATTCCATGTTTTTGCACCTGGTCTCTACATCTCGTACTGAATGTAGTATCAGATCCTGTTTCGCAAATCTCTTACTGGACTCGAAAACATGAATCAATATATATCATCACATCAAATCCATCATTCTCATCAATAATACCATCCATGAGCAAATACATATAACCTAATGGAAAATTTTTCATCACAACATCATAATACACCACATGTATGGCTCAACCACCATACATCATTCAGTCAAAATCATGTCAACTTGTGCATGGCAACATAATATCCTTAAGCTAAAGAAACCATGTTATTAATCTAGCTAGTAAACCATAATATATCTTTCAAATAATTTCTAATTTCTTTAGACCTCCATAAGAAAAGATTAGAACTTAGTCTAGCCTTTATTCTCGTCAATTTACCACCCTAATACTTAATCCTCAAAACTGGACCACTTAAGTACTTAAACAATTTGTCCATATACCATTCAACCTCTACTTCTTAAAATTAATTTAAAAGAGTCCCAACACATATATATAAGCTAACAGTTCAAATACCATCAAAAATCAATTCAAATGATCATCAAAATCAAGTCCTAACATTATTAATACTTAAGCATTTAAATCATCAACCTATCCTATTATTAAATCAACATAACCACATCATAAAATAACCTTCAATGATCTGAAAATTCAGCCTAATAGATCAATCATAAATCTGCACCATTACACATATAGGTTAGTCCAAATAAATCCTTAATTTAAGATTGAAGCCTAGCCTACCTTAGGTGAAGTTGTGTCCAAGTTCTTTAAGAAGTGGATGTACTTCTTTAAAGTTCTTCAAGTATGGAAGTCTTTATATGAAAGAAAGAAGAAAATAGAGGTATAGGACACTAGGAGTGGCTACGGTTATGAGCAAATGAAAAAGGAAAACAAAGTGCAAAGTCAAAGCAAGTAGTCGTGGGAGTGAGTCTTGGAAGCTAGTATCATACATGCAAATTTTTGTGATACTCTAAGCTATTTATTTTAATTTAGTTAGTTGGATATTAAGGGAACTTAGTTAGATTTCAATTTGGTTAGTAGTTAGTTTAGTTAGAATGTAACTAACTAATCATTACTTAAGGGATATTATCCTACACTTTTGTCCTTATTCACTAGATTTTTCTTGGTCAAATATTCCTTAATCCTTGACTTGGTGCACATGGAGCATGGCTGAGTAGCTGGATTTTATTTGCTTGGTTCCTACAATTACACATACGCACAAGGCCATAATTTACCTTTTCCCTTTGGCCTTCACAAAACTTCACACCAACATACACATTCACGGTTGCTTCTATAATTTAGTGTTTTGAAGCAAGATTCCTTTCATTAATGACCCATGTGCACGTGTATTTGGATCTTTCATGAAAAAACCTCTGATTGGTCCAAGTTTTGCTGAATTTTTTAGCACTTGTGCCAAAATTCTAGAAGCTACACGTTGCCAAAACAAATTTTTTTACTTTCAAATCTTAAAACAATTTCACCACATATGGTTCGGTTCTTCCTATATTCTGTACTAATCTACAAGTCTATAAATTTCCATATTTTAGTATGTTAAACTAGATTTTCTAAGCTTTCCAACAAGGTATCACATGCCTCATTTGGATTTCTAAAACTCTAGATATAATATTTTAAAAACAAAACTCCAATGCAAGCAGTAAAAAATATAGTTTTGGATAAATTTTTGATATGTTAGATTTAACATCTAAATCTTTAATTCCATATATCATAAGCCTAATTTGAGTAAGAAATGACAGATATATGAATTTTTAAAAATGGTGGCAGTAGCTGTTTTTAAGTGTGGACAGTTTTGGACAACTTGTGTTCAAATAAATTCTATCATATCCTTCTTATATCAAACTATCATCAAATATTCATAATTAATTCAAACATGAATATAGGCTCAAGATAAAAATTGGATGATGTTACACTTTTCCTATTCATAACTAAGCTCTATAATTGATCTGACCCATAATGATAAGCATTACCTTGGTCATTTTGATTTCAATTTCTATTTTGAATAGTAATTGAATTTTTCCCAGATAGCCCATTGAAAGTTTAGAAGGGACCTAAAAATATGCCTTGGGGTTGTTGGAAAAGATTTGAGAAATGTTATTTACATAGGGAAGTTTAGATGATAGAAGGAGAAGAGAGATATCACACAAAAAAATTTAAGTTTATTGCGAATAATAAAATTTACAATGAAGGGGTTCAAAGCACTCTTAAGCTCTCTGAACCCAAAATCTAGAGCTCTTTATAAAGGAGACAACAACTATATGTCTAATAGAAAACTATTACAACAGAAAATAGTTACAATTACAACACAACCTATGTTAATGAACCATAAGATTGGACGCTCCCTTCTACGCAATTGGACGTTGGATGACCAATACAAAAGACCAGAGTACTAGACCAGATGACCAACTTTGTCGTCCACCATATCTCAACAATTTCCACCTTGGTTCAATAACATTTCTAAATTACAAGTAACTCAATTTGTTTCAAGTAATCTACATTAAGTAGATCCAGACAATGCATGGACTTGCTTCTTGGAACATCCTTAATGAACATAATATAATGAACAAGTCTAAAAAAAAAAATTGGCTGAGGTCTCTGGTTCCCGGTGCAAATAGCGCTAGGAACGACACCAGTAGCGCGGGAGATGCACCAGATGACCAATTTTTACTGGAATTTGGCGCGGTTAGCGCCAGAAGCACACCCAGACCTTTGGTTTTTGGCGCCAATAGCGCTAGAATGGCGTCATTAGCGTGAGACGCGGGCAGGGTCACTATAAAAGACCCATTTCTCACATTTTTGGCCCAAAAACCTGATTCTCTTCTTCCTTGCTCCATTTCTGCCATTGGCAAGGGAGAAAAGCTCTATACCCACTCATTCCTTGACCAAAACCCTTCGCATCCAACATAAAAGTTGAAGGAAACTATCCAATGAGCTAGATTCCAACATTAATTTTCCTTGAAAACCATCAAACGAAGAGATCGCATTCTCTAGGGAACTTCACAAAGTTTCGATTTTGAGGGGAAATGAGGCGTTTTAAGGACACTCAACCTTGGAGAAGTCGTCCTCTAGCCTTCCTTGTCGTTTTAGAGGTAACAAACACAAGTTTTACCAATTATTTGAGAATTTGTTCTTGAGATGAATAGTGACCCATTTGAGTTAGAGCTAAAATTAGGCTTGGGTCCTTTGAAAAAGTATGCTTATGAGGTTGTTGTGATGAAGGTTTGACCTTGAAATGTATTTTTTATGGATTTTGGAAATTGAGTTATGAGGAATGTATGTGTAGGAAGAATGTTGGTTAAATTGATGATATTATGGTATGTTTGGGCCTTGTGCCTTCACAAGATGTGTTTAGGAGACTATATAAACAGTAAAAATGTGTTAAAGTAACTGTTTTAGCCACCTTGATAATTATATAAATGTGGTATGGATAACGCATTGAATTCTTTGAATTGGTTTATGCAGAGTCTTAGGGAGACTCTAGGGCCTTGGTTAGGCCAAGATAGATCCTACTGGGGTCTGTAAGTTACTAATTAGGTGACTAGTCCTTATAACTTAGAAAGAGAGGTTTTAATGGAAAAGAATAGTGTTTCTTTTCATTGTAACGGTTGAGAACCATTATTGATTGTTTGTATGCCATTATGTAGGGCGTGATACAGAAGATATAGGTGGTTGTGACCACGAGGCCGGGAGAGCCAGTGTAGCACTTAGAGCAGGTAAGCTCTTTGTTCTTGGAAGTGTTTCCCATTGACTTTGTTCCACCATACTTCGAGGAAGTGATGGTTATGTATGTCATGATGCATATGTATTGAAATTGTGTGTTACTGCTTTTTATTGAGAACATGTATATGATGTACACTATGATGATATGTTGTGTGTGATAAGTTTCTCTGGCCAGTAGAATAGACTAAATATGGACTTCCTGAAGAGCCAAAGTCATATGGAACAACTCTTCGTGGTCAATTATATGAGTAGAAAACCTAAGAGAATGTGCCCTTAAGTGGATGATCTTCTCTTGGAAGAGCCATATACATTTGAATAAAGTCCTAAGAAAATGTGCCCTTCAGTGGATGACCTTCCTCAAGCAGTGTTATATATGTTGTATGTTTAAGAGAATGTGTCCTTAAGTGGATGATCTTCTCTTGGAAGTGCAATATATGTATGAGTAAAGTCCTGAGAGAATGTGTCCTTAAGTGGATGATCTTCTCTTATATCTGTGTTGCATTCTCCATGTTGGTAGCGCCCAACGGAATGACACCTGTGTTGTGATATACATGTGATGTATTTTATGAGTGCCTTGATGGCTAGATTATGTGATGCCAATTTTGATGCTATATGTCATAGAAGTAAACCAGAGGGAGGAGAGGCCTCCAAGAACCCTGAGTTTACTGAGATTGTATCTCACCCCGTGTAGAGATTATATTTGTGCAGGTGATGCTCAGCGAGCGAATGATGGATCCCAAGGCAAGAGACCCGAGTAGGGATATGGTTCTGTGTGAACCTTATGCATTTTATTTTAAGTGCATGTCGGCTCATTGTTCTGTTAAGCCTATATTTTGTACCCCTATGGGGAAGATACACAGTTGATGTACATTGTGTATATGTTGAGAGGTATTGATGAATGTTGAGAGAGGACAGGGTATCTGATACCTTCTTGATTTGTACAGCCATTGCTGAGATACATTTACTGAGATATATGTATATGACTTAATTGGTCCTTTAGTAGTATGTTGTTAGTTTTCACCACACATAATGTAAAGATGGTTTTGTTTATGATGTATGATGACGTCATTTTGTTATTTGCTTCCGAATTAATTGTCTTTAATTAATTGTTGCGCTTAATGGCCATAAATGAATGTTAATGAACCGGATGCATACGAGGCGTTACACATAATGACTAGATTCTCCCTCTATCAACTTTCTGGACTTTGACCCTCTTCTCAGAATAGATGAAGTGGTATCTGATGTAAATGTGCTTAGTTCTCTCATGATGAACTTGATCCTTGACTAAACATATTGCACTTACATTGTCATCGAAAATGATACCATATTCTTGTGGAAACCAAGATTACTAATTAGACCTTTCAGCCAAATTCTTTCCTTTGTTGCTACTGCTAGAGCCATGTACTTTGCCTTTGTAGTGGATAAAGTCACTATAGGCTCTTTCCAACTGACAAAAGAGTTGTCAATTGTGAATGCGTACCCAATCACAGATCTTCTTGCATCCAAATCTGCAGCATAGTTAGAATATGAATAACAAGAGAGAGCACAAAATGTGTCTCAATGGTAGATGAGTCCAATATCAATTGTACCCTTAAGGTACCTGAATATATGTTTCATAGCTTGTCAATGTTCCTTCCTAGGATTACCCATATACCTACTCACAACACTAACTACTTGTGTTAGGTTCAGTCTGATACATACCATAGCATACATGAGACTGCTTACAACACTTGCATAAGGAACACCAAACATGTATTCCTTCTCTGATTCTGACTGAGTAGTATTGAGTTTAAATAGATGAATGAATGTTGTTAGAGGAGTACGTATTGGTTTTGTGGATGCCATCTCAAAACGATTCAACACTTTCTAAATGTATTACTTCTAACACATAAAAAGCTTCTTCTGGACTTAATTCCTCTTGATCTCCATGCCCATAATCTTTTTAGTAGCTCACATGTCCTTTATCTAAAATTCACTACAAAGTAGTGACTTCAGCTTTTGAATTGCCAACAAATTTTGAGATGCTATGAGCATGTCATCCACATAGAGTAGTAAATAGATGTGGGAACCATCATCCACCTTGGTATGATAAGCACATGAGTCATAGGGGCTTCTGATGTACCTATGAGAGACATTATAGTCATCAAATATCTTGTACCACTGTCTTGGTGATTGTTTGAGCCCATAAAGAGACCTCTTCAATCTACATGCAAATTTTTCCTTTCCTTCCACCTCATAACCTTTAGGTTGTTGCATCAGAATTTCCTCCTTCAGTCGTCCATGGAAAGAAGACAATTTTGACATTGAGTTGCTCTAACTTCATCCCACTACTCGTTTGCCTTCAAGTAGCTCAACTAAATCCCATGTTTGATTTTTCTGAAGGGATTTCATCTCTTCATTCATAGCCATCGGCTACTCTTCAGCTTCAGAACAAGAAATTGCTTCCTGATAAGTGGTTGGTTCTAATGAAATGATTTCTTTTGTTACCTATAGCGCATAAGACACTATATCAAAGCCATATCTTTCAGGAGTTTTGATTTGTCTTTGTGACTTTTTAGGTGTTGTGGTTTTGGATTGCTTCGGATGGTTTTGACTCGTGCAATCAGTCCCTCAACTGATGTTAAATTATGATGTTTTGGTCATGTGAAGGAGGATTTATCAAGTTTATCGAGAAATTTGTAATGAGATTGTGAATGTAGGCATGAGGAGTTGAATCATGTGAAATAAATTCGTATGATCTTTTTCTTATTTCTTTATGATGTTGTCTTTTTATTTTATTGTGTGTTCTCTCTTATTATTGTGTGAGTGCGAGCCTTGACACATCGGTAAAGTTGTGTCTTGGTAAATTGTTGTCATGAGTTGGAATACGGAAACAGTCTCTTTGCATTGACTGCATACAATATCCTTTCTGTTTATCTTCGCATAGCGAGGAGCTTCTGAGCAATGAGATAGGTAATTTTTTCTCTCTTATTATTATTTATGTAGAGGTGTGTATTTTCTCCAACACTTCTCTCATCATTTTCATTCTACTATATTCCATGGCTATTAAACGAACATTTAATTTTTGTATCTAAATTGTAATTCGGGATTCTTAATGAAAAAATTAGATTTAAATATATATATTTTTTGATGAATTTTTAAATTTTCTTTTTGATCTCTAATAATTTTTTAAAAACTTTTTGGTTCTTAATGATTTTTTATTATTTTGTTTTTGTTCCCTAAATTTATAAATTTATTTAAATAATGCTTTAAAAGTGAATTAAAATGATTTAGATAGTATTTTTGGGACAAAAATAAAATAAATTTACTATGGATAAAAAATAGTGACCATGTTTGGAGATTGGTATATTGTTTCCGAATAATGGAAACTCAGTCTTGATTGCCTCAATCATTCACATTGACCGATTTTACTGTTGTGTCATAAGATGGAATTTCTTAGGTTCATTCACGTGCAAAGCATTAAACAATAAATATTTGGAGCTAAACTTCTTGCCATTAACACCTGGAGGTATACGTATTGCTTTTGTCACGTCCTTAAAAATTAAGTCACCAATGAATACTTCCTCCGCCAAATATAAAATAAAAATAAAAATATCTGATATTAGATTTAAATATAAATAAATTTTAATTAATTTTACTTTATTAAAAAGTCTATATTTAAAATATCTTTTTTGTAATAAGGATTTTGATTTCAATAACTCATTCTTTTCTATATGAAATTTTAATAAAAGATAGTTTAAAAAATAATTTATTTTTTAATTGTGATTGGTATAATTAAATATTATTATAATCTTTTTAAGTAGGAAATATTTTTTTTTGTTTATATTAAATCTGAAGAGAGTATTGATGAATGATAGTGATTAGTGAGTGTCTATATATCACCCTTATTTGTCTTTGCAAAAGTTAATTTCTTTATTGTTTTAAGGTGGAACAAGGCAAAAGAACCTAAATAATACAATTTAAATAAAAAATTATGAATTTGGGACTGTTTCAAAACTGTTTACGAATTTGGGACAGTTGGTCACGTTCAAAATTGGGCATGACCGGTCATGTAATGCCTCCTTTTGCTCTCTCGTGCTTGATTGATTTTAGATGAAATTTCGTTTCCGCTTTGTATTAAAATTATCTTAGTTATAAATTTCATGAAAAATTTATTTCTTCTTGCTTTGATTTTACAATTTAGTCATAACATAAACGATTCTTCCTCATCACGGTTGATTTGTAATAAGAATACAATTCATTATACAATCCCAAATGTGTCCAAAATAATTTACAGACGATCTAATATAAATTACATGTCAACGGAAAATTACAAATCACAGCATACAGTCCATCAAAACTTCCTCATCACACTTTCTTCACATTATCTACAGCTTATGTTTTCCTGTACTTCTGCTCACCCAAATAAATTGGGGTCATCACAGGTGTCAACCACAGACACAAAATAGGGTAAGTATATGATAAACATAGTTAGATAAAAACAACAGAATCATAGTGGAATAAAATAATATGTCATAATAAATACATAGTAAATGTATAAAATACACAACATATGCATGATTCTTTATTAGAATGATGCATGACTGAGATCTCAGATTTTCACCAAATTCTCAACAAATGGTACCATAATCAAAATAGCTCCACCCACTCTAGTGGAAGTCTCACCCGCTCTGGTGGAATATACCTCCGCTCTGAGGTTAAATGGTACCATAGTCAAGATAGTCCACCCACTCTAGTGGAACACACCTCCGCTCTGAGGTTACTTTTATTACCTCCACTCTGAGGTATCAAATGCAGATGAAGTATGCAATGAATTGCCTTTATTTCTTATTTTCTCTTCACCATTAATTTCCAATTTA
>PYAF01003236.1:3081-46255 GCA_007407185.1 Glycine tomentella
AACCCCCGAACCCCCGAACCCCAAAACCCCTAAACCCAAAACCCCTAAACCCCGAACCCCAAACCCTAAACAGTAAAAAGAAAAATAATTTGTCTGGTACCAATTTTCTTCGGTTGAAATTCCCAAAGTGTATCTTTGTCAAGTGCTGCAATAGAGACATCACGAGGAATATAAACATCACCAGATCTTTTACCAATAGTTTTCAAAGGCATCTATCAGGATAAAGAAATATTTATGTTAGAAAGAAGAGGCGAAGAAAGGAAAAGAATTGGTCAGAGTAACTGAAGTGAATGTTCTGATTAGGGGAAAGGCATACCTGAATTCCATCAAAAATATTCCCCAATATTCCAGGCCCCAACTCCACGGACAAAGGCTATTTTAAAACATGCTGCTTATCAGCTCAAGCCCGCAATGAGAATTGAAAGACAGAGAAAGGTATATAGAATGTAACCGTGTGGGTCTGTTCATTAACCATCAAACCAGCAGTTTCCTCATAAACTAGAATTGCAGAGAACGAATGAGTTTTCTCATAAGGATGCAGTTTGCAGTAATATTAGAGAAGGTATAGAAATGCACCTTGGATGGTAGCAGAATCCCCTTCAAAACGAATAATTTCACCAATGAGATTATCATGACCAACACGCTCAAGTTCATACATAGCATCCCCAGCCATGCCATCAGCAACGACTGGTCCTGACACCTATTTTAATTGGGAAAACATAACTTAGCATCCATGACACTAAATGATCTTAATTAAGAGGAACACATGCTCAACAGAGAAAAAAGAACGAAACAATAAATAAAATGTTAGATCGGGTAGTAATTTAAGAGATGGAACATATATCAGGATGGTGGTAAGAAAGTAACAGAGCGAAATTTTAAAAATAATCATAATTTAAAAAAAGGATGACCGATGACCATTCCTCATTTTCATCAATTCAAGATAGAGCTTTGTTTCACATGGAAAGAAGCAAGTTCTTGACAGAAAATTGAATTCAATGTCATGAAGGAACTCAACAAACAGGCAACAATAAGTATTTTTCTTGGATCAATTCTTTCATTTGTAAAATTTGGCCAACCTTTCCTTCCCCTCGAAACCCTAAGACCCAAAGAAAACCTAATGCAAATCACATGCATGTCATGTAGTGTTTCTTTAATGTAATTGTGGTCACAGAGAGACAAATAAGGCCAAAACAAGCAGTTATCGATTATTTAAAGAAAATGAAAGAAAATAACAGACTGGAAGAAGAAGAGTTGTTGTCATGATTGTTATTCCCTATGGCGCTGACAACAAATGGGCGATACCCTTTAGAGTAAGGGTTTCTCCTCAAAACAGTGATCTTAAACACTTTGCTCCTTCCCAAATTGGAGGGAATGGATCTGTGGCAAAACGAATTTGTGTGGAAAAGGTTCTTCGCATGAACAGCACACAGATCCATTCTCACTTTTTGACTGCCTTTATCGTTTTTGGATCGATGACGAACGGCTAAGCTAAGAAACGAGAAAGATAGAATTGGAGAAATAATTTTAGAAAAATAAAGATAGTGAGTGGAGCAGCAACAGAAGACAATCACGCAGAGGATGATGAAAGACTAGTAAGATTATGAAAACGACACTTTGGAATTGGAAAGAGAGAGAATATGCTTTATGTTTAAATTATTTATTTATTTAATATTTTATTCTTCCAAAAAAAAAGAAATGACTAATCAATCTAAATTTACAACCCACCATATTAGATTAGATTAATCTTAAGCCGCCAGCGCAGTTTTAGATCACAAAAATATTACGTTATTACATTATCTTATCACAAATACTATTTAAATAATAGAAATGTTAGCATCACAAGTTAAATAAACCTTAAATAAAATAATAAAATAACAAAATAATATGAAAAAAAATTATGTGATTTTTATTATAAGACAAAATTTAAAATGAATTGATGAACTTTATAAGGCATTTCACAATTCTTATATAATATTTAATTTTTTATAAGGCATTTCACAATTCATTATATTAGGACTATAAGCAATTGAGATGTGATTTTATGTGTTAAAGAACTTCAATAACTAACAACATACCAACAAATAATGCATAAATTAGGGGGAAATTCTTCACTTATCTAATATTTATGTCGTCTGATAGATTGGTATTCAAAGCCATTGCAAAACAGGTTAATCACTAATAATCCTACATCATTATTTTACTTTTTGGTTAGTTTGTCAGAAACCTAATAAACATTTTTCTCTTGTCATTTTTTACACAAGAAAGTTATCAGTTTTTTGTTTTTCCTTTCTTTGTGTAAACATTATTTTCATTTCAATTAGGTAGAATCAACTGTTAAATATTAAGAAAGCTAGCAAAAAAGTGTTATGAACTACAAATTATAATAAATAAGCAAGTGTATGTGTATGAACAAATTTTCCTTTTCATATTTTGTGCAATTAAGTACATAGGAGGTGGGTTTGCAGGACTTCAAGGACTTATCTATGCATGAACAAATTGTTTTCACAAAAGAAGTGTTATTTATGGACTCTAAAGATGAGATAAAAGCTTAAGAACAATTTTTTATTGCCTACAACTGTGTGGTCACAAAAGTACCGTTTTTGTCTACTAGAATCTAAAGTTTGTATCTCAATATAAAAATGAACCAGACATGTGTAATTAAGGCATAGAGACACGTGAGGAAGCCAGGGAAAAGAAGGGGTTGTCAAATCTGATACATGGTCTTGCTATTTGGATTTGGATCTGTGTTAAAATAAACAAACTTTCAAGTGTTATTATTCCAGTTCAGTTTGTAGGGGAATTCATCAATAATATTAGGGAAAAAAGATTGAATTTTTCTTATGTCACTTCTCTTCATTGTTTTTTTCTTTTCTTTGCTAATTTTTTTAAAGACCATTTTATTTCTTTCTTTTCTTATTGAGGTTAACACAATGCCGAGATATAAATGGAATAGTGAACTTTTAGTTAAATTTTATGAAAATATGTATATAAGAATTGGTGATGTTGATCTAATTTCTATTTGATGGATTTATTTTATGATAATAATAGTATTAAAGCTTAGAGTTGGACATCCTTAGTTACTATCTTTGCACTTTCATTCACATGTAGCACTTCTTTTTAATAAAAGCTTAAGTTTTACATTTATTTTTTCAGTTCTGCAATGCTATTACAAAGATATATTCATAATATATGTAAAACAGAGTGAATGTCAATCCTTCAAGTAAAGACAAAACTTAAAGTATGAGTTTGGACTTTTTGACATTACACTATATGCACAGGAGATTGCATGGCAATGTAGATTTTTTTGATGAATACAGTAATGTGATATTTCTTAGTGACTGTTTTAAGCATTTCTCTATGAAAAAATATCTTAATTTCTATGTCTCCAAATGATGTTATCCTAAAACAAGTGGTGTGATAATAAGTTTTAACTTACATTATTAAACATTACTAAAATATTTGTTTATCAAATTTATTACTTTACTGAGTAATCTTTATACTTTGCTTTACATGATTTTTTTACATGTCACATGTATTAGGTTTCCTTCTTTCTGCATTGCTATCACAAATATATTTCAATAATCAATTTTTAAATTTTTTAATGTGTTTTAATTGTAATAGTATTTTTTATTTTCTATCTTGCTTTTTTATCTATAATTTTATATGCATTCTTGACAGGTAAATCTACCTAATGGAGATAGAAAGCCCGTTATGTGTCATGGCTATTTTAATATTATTCATTATGGATAGGGACTTGGTATGTCTAAAGTGAAAGCTGTCTAAAAAAAATTTCCAAATGTGAGCTATCTGAATGGTTTAATTAAATTTGTGATTTTGTTCTTCAACTGGAAAAATATTGCTTGGTGCGTGTTGTCATCAAAATTTAACCCTCTTGAAAAGCTAGCCTTAGAGTATAAGCTGATTCAGCTCTTTGACTCAGCATTACCTTAGGATAGTTAAAAGCTGTCATTTCTGTTGTGATGGCTGGAGTTAGTTAGTTAGTTAGAGCTTGGCTTTTAGTGCAAGCTAACTTCAGTATATATATCTATAGGAGTATACTTACTCGGTGTAACACTTTCTTTTCTTTTAGTCATGTTGTTAGGCAGTTATGTTACTCTGTTACTCTAACTATAGTTGGTCAACATTAGTTAGGCAGTTACAGTTAGATTAGTTAACAGTTAGGACTGCTGTTTGGCGGTTGTCACTAACTCAAGTTAGTTAACAGTTATAGTTATGTAACTGCTATATAAACTGTACTCCTACTATGAATACTGTTATTCCTGAAATGTTTTCTGTCACTTCTCATGTAAATAGTACTGTTTCAGATGTATTCTCCCTTTGGCATATCCAAATTCTGCTGTTGTTTCCATTTGTACTGGAATCTTTTAATATTTCTCCATCTAATCAAATGGCTGTGAAATTTTGTGTTTCATGCAGTATGGGCAAGGCCCATCGACTTCCTTCCTTTCCTTCAAACTGTTTACATTACTTCTCTTGAATTAATATTCTGTGATTTGTGGGGACCTGCACCCATGTCTTCTATGGGTCATGGTTATTACATTTCCTTTGTTGATGCTTTTAGTCGATACACTTGGATCTATTTTCTCGAGCAAAAATCTGAGTCTTACTGTTTTTGAACAGTTTAAATCTTTGGTTGAGCTACAACTAAATAGGTTTAAAAGTCTTCAAACAGATTTGGGAGGTGAGTTTTGGCCCATTACTCAGTATCTATATCAATTAGGCATCAATCACAACTTATCTGCCCAAATACTCATCATCAAAATGTAGTAGTGGAAAGAATAGGTATATTGTTGAAATGAGTCTTACCCTTTTGTCTCAAGCTTCTATGCCTCTTGCTTATTGGGATCATGCTTTTCACTCTGTTGTCTATCTAATTAACAGATTATTCATGTAGATAACCCTAACCAAACAAAAGATTGTAGGAACCCCAATATCACAAAGCCAGTTCATAGGATTCACTTGTGGTGGAGTTGCAGGCATAGGACTCACCACAGCCATGCTAATAGATGAAAGATGGTTGTACAGTTTAAAGACTCTTTCTTCCACTTCTGAAAAGAATCTTGTTGAATTGAAACTCAAAACATTCCAATTCAACTTTCTAGCCAAAGAAATATAAAATAATTCAACTACTGAAATTTTCTCTCTATTACACACCCCATCACAATCTACCCAGAAGCACAATCATCAAAATTTGTTAAACCCAAAACCAAAAAAAGAATAAATCCATAAGTAAAATCACTCAAAACTAACCAAAAAGTCTCACAAGAACTAAAAAAAATCCACATCTTTATTCTCACTAATTCCACTTGTCTCAATTAAGATACTTCATAACCAAAATCTCTCCCAGCTGAAATGGAATTCCCACTCAACCATAATATTAAAATGAATGAAAAAAATATTCAGCTTTTCTCTGCATAGAAATAGCATAAACCCAATCTAGGACACTCAAATTTGCACAAATAAATGGTCATGTTTATGCCAAACAGAAACCTCTCGTCATTTAACATTGTTGCTCATAAAAGCACTTCTTCCTTTTATTGATTCTTCAAAGTCTACCCTCCATAAGAAGCACCTGGAATCATATATCATATATTTTAAACAATTGAGAACCGTTCATATCACATTAGTATTATAAAAACTATGGCTGATTTTATTTTAAAACTATAGTCATTTTGCTCCATTCTGCAGGTTTTAGATCTTTGGAACTTCTAAACTTCAGTTCCTTTAGACCCAGAAACAGAAATGAAATCATCAAAGATGTAGAGACCATTGGCTTCCTTAGCACTGCCAATCATCCTCCCCGATGTCAGTTCCTGAAATCTACAGCATACCTTCATATCCTGGACATATAGGGGCCTGATTGTGTGCTTCCTTGCCTACTGGACCTGGATCTGATCTAAGACTTCTCAGACTCTGCAATGTCACCTGTGTTTCCTGAGCTTTGAATCCTTTCAATAATGAAGGCTCTATGCTTTCTTCCATTGTTGACTTGTCAGAAGCAAATGGCATCATGGTAAATGAGTCCTCCATTACATCAGAAATTTCCACATATTGACTGGTAAATATAATCTCATCTGCACTGAAGCCAAAGGATGCTCGGTAAGCTTCTATTTCTTCCACATCTTGCTTAGGACTTCTAGCATGCCTACTCTGATGTCCATTTCCGCCATTAGATTGAACATCTGAATCTTTTGAAACACTTAATCTCCCTCCATTATGAGGAAATGGAGGATTTTGGTCCAAATAGAATTGTGCATAGGTAGCAGGGCAAAAGAAATTTGTATCTTGTGATGCCATAGTGACACCATTTGTGTCATGCCCTGACACCCTCCCAGAACCAGTTCTCTGATATTTTCCAATCTCGGGAGATAGTGATGAATCCCACTGTGGACGGAACTCTCGTTCAGGAAAAGAAGATGATAAACAGTCACCCAAGTTCCTTGATATTGGAGATATAAGGCTACTAGCAGGACTTCCAGGGTAGAGTGAATATGTAGCTTGAAGATCATTTGCAGTGATGTAGTTGCCCTTGTCACTGTTTTTGAGATCCACTGAAGATGAGAGAAAATGAGCAAAAGGTACATCTAGGGAAGAGGGAGTTGTTAAATGAGCCAACTCAGGTGGAGGAGTAAGAGGAGCAGTAGATGGTTCAGTAGTGAAATTTGAAAAGACTGGAGGAGACACCAGCTGCGTTTCATGAGCATATGGTCCAGTGGCAAACATTGTAGATGAAGGACCACCAGGTGAGTTAGCAGATTAGGATAAGAAACAACAAGGTGATTGTGCAGTGGAAGGAAGGGCAGAATGTGTGAAGGATGCCGGTGAAGAAGGTCGGGCTAAGAGAGAAGGAGCTATTCCCGTGGCTTCATTGGTCAACCCAACCTCTTGAGGTCCATTAGGCTGAGAGACTGGCCCACTACTGTCAGGAATGCGAGATGCAGGTACAATGCGCTTCCCACCTTTCTGTGAACTAAAACAAGAAAATGCTCCCCAACATCCTCCCCATCTCTTTCGCTGTCAATGCAATTGAAGCAATACAGATTACTCAAAGGAAAAAGGAGATCAATAACAGGTAGATCTGAAATGAAACAATAACTAATTAACTATTGATAATTCTTTTTGAAATTTTAAATATTTAACAAGAATCCAACCTCCCAAACATCAATAAATATTTAGTCATATTGTTACATAACCTTTAGGCATTCCAAGATAAAAGCTTCAACTTGGTAATCACAACATATCTTTTAGGATCTAAGTTTTTATGGGTGATATTTTTTATTTTATGAAAACTGTTAAAGGGATATCTAAATTAACATCACATACATTCCAAAGTTAAGTGACCCAATGTCTTTTTGGTTACTTGATTCGAGTAATCTCACCCTTAATTTATATACAACAATTTGGCTGTTAGATTTTTCTGGAGTTTTTATTTATTTTCCCCTTCAATTTTTAACCCGCTATCCTAGTCACCAGTAATTTCTCCTTTATAGATCCAATTGTAAATCTAAAACTCCCTATGGTTAAGTCCTTCACTTGGAAAGTATAGTTAATAGCATTAGCACAAATGGCATGCTCCGCTTCCAAAATTCTTAAACTTCACACAGCGCTTTCTCCTAATGAGCATTAAGTGGCACAGTTGTAAGGAAGCAACCCAAGAGTAATTTCTCATAATACATTTGAAGGGTTTTGGCAGGAAAAAGGAGGCTATGATTATATGGCAATGGAAGTTTATGCAGCCCTTCAGTGCATTCAGTCAGAAAGAAACTAATGCCATATTTTCAAAGGTCTCTCTACCCTTCTGATATGTTATAGGGTTTTGTTTTTGGCTATTCTTGCATACAAAATAAACAGAGGGATTGGAAAGCTTTATTGGTTTTTTTAGCCATTTTCATTTGGGTTTGATCTTGGCTATTTTTTCTCTCTTATTTTTTTCAATTGATACCCTATTCTTTTATCAACAACAAGAGAGCATGAGACACCAACAAAATCCATCTTGCATTCATATTGAAAACTTGAATATCACTAAAATTCCGGCAATTAAATGCTTATCAATGAAGAAATAAAATCATAAATTTTTTTGGAAGAAAACAAAAAGCACTACTGAAGTTGCAGACCAATATAAGGAAATTTTAAGAAAAGCTTGAATATTTTTACAGACCAAATATATTTATGTAATATAATCATATTCCTACATAAATATAATGGTTAACCAAATTGAGAACTTTCAAATTATCAGAAAAAGTCCACTTTTGGTGTTATGTAATTTCTGCCAATTATTGATGTGTTTGCTATTCTCAAGGACATTTAGCAAAAATTAAGCTTAGATTTGGCTTGAGTTTTCAGTGTTAATGTATATATACCCCAAAACTAGTTAGTTTTAAAATGCTTTCTCAAAATGTTTCATTCCTGGAAGGAAATAGTATAAGCATAATACTATTTTATTCCTCAATCAACACAACCCTATCCTATTTATTCCACCAATCTTATGCAAAGCACCAACCTATTTAATTTCTATAAAATGCTCAATCCAAGTACCGTACAATATAACATTGATAAATGGACATACTATCTTAGTAAATCTGGATAGTGGCACATAGCGATCGACCCCAAAACCGCTAAAGCAGGATAACAGGATGACAGCTATTCTAAATCTTTTTATTACTCTCGTTATTTAATTTATTATATTATATGTTATGCTTTATTTAGTTTTTCATTACTATTATTATTTAGTTAACTATCCCATCTTGTTTAATATTACTGCTTACTTTATCATATTACATATTATGCTTTATTTAGTTTATTATTAATATTATTTTTTAGTTTACTAATTATATGTTATAATTCCTTAAAATACTAAACAAGAAAAATAAGAGAAGTTAAACCGGATTGAAACTGAAGTCCAACAAAAAACTATAAAAAAATTATGTATTTTATTGTCGAGAGGCCCCACGCTATATGCAGGTTAGGGTAAATAGATTGTCTACGGATTCAAACTTATGACCAACAAGTCACCAAGATACAACTTTACTGTTGTGCTATGTCTCACCCTCGAGTTAACTGAAGTCTAACAAACCAAAACAAAAATCTTGGCACAATTCTCAAATCTGATTTAGATGCTAAAAATACAAGCAGTGTGTTCAAGCCAAATGAATTACAGAGCAATATAGTAATGAGGATAGTAGTGGCTACTTGTTAATAAATGTTAAAAGTATAAGATTCTTCTAGCCTAAATCTACATCATATATACTTATGAACAAATATATAAACCATATAACAGTACCAGTCCATCATTTCATGCTTGAACAAAATTAGGTGTTCATCTGACATAACATCCATCTCATAATGAGATTTACCATATCCACATGAATAAGTTATCAAACTCGAGATTGTACATAAACTCATGGACTCGACTCGAAAACTCACAAGAGTTTACCTAATATAAAAAATAATATTAAAAGTTATATAATGTCATATATGTGAAACAAAATACTCTTTAACACAACAATAATTCAACATCTCAACTTCATAATAAAGCTAAGAAGCATACCACAATAATAAAGTAAGATAGTACATTAGTACTAAATAAGATCAAACTACATAAATGACAAATCATATACAAAATAAAAAATATAAGTTACTTAAGTCAAAAACAATTAAAAAAGGAGTTAATTTTTTTTAAATCATTTGAGTCCCGATAAAACAATGTCACTCTGGGGTCAATCGAGGGAAAAAATTGTATTTGATTCTAGACTCATCGACTCGCCTCTTGACTTGAGAGTTTATCCAAGTTTATCGGAAAAAGAGTTTTACGAACTCGCTTCCTCTAACTAGACTTGTAAAATCGTAAAAGTTCAAGAGTCACTTGAGAGTTTGCCAAAACTTATCCACATGGGAATCCAGGCTATTAGGACATGACACAAACCCACAAACACCAAAGAAAAGAAAAAAGAGGGAAAAATAGTTATTAATAGTAGGGGTTTTACTTTCTTGTTTCTTTTGCATATGAATTATGAGACCTTTCAACATAAAGAGTTTTTCAAATCAAGGTTTACATAACAGAACATAGCATAAAGAAAAGCGTGTATGGATGTGATATTATGGATCTAGATTTTGACTAAAAAATTGAAATAAAACAAAAAAAAGAAAAGACGGGTTGCTCGAAGAGAAGTATACCACACTTTGTGGAGTAAGATTTGAAAACTAATAGTTTAGCCATCATATCCTTCCAAGTTTAGTTTGGGCGGGTTTAAAATGACCCACTAAGTTTCAGAAAATGGGAATTATTTGTCACCCATAATGTTCTCAAAGACTAACAGATGCAAGTGAAAAACAATGGCGGGCACCCAATGTAACACCTCGTATGTATCCGGTGTATTATCCATTACTTAATCAGATTAACGTAGTAATTAATTTAAGTCAAAAGTAAAAACAAGAAAAGCCTTTTAATAAAAGCATGATGTCATCATCATTTCCTTTCGAAACCATATTTCCTAATTCATTATGTATGGTAAGTATCTGAATTCCTAATACGAATGTCAAGGCTTCACAACAAGCCATAATGGTCCAGATAACATAAACAATGGCAAATAAAGACAATAAAGTCCATACAGTTATAACAGGAGAATCAAAAATCACATATATAAATATGGGTATAAGTATATACATCATCAAAACCACCACTGTGGTTATACAAAAGAATAGGCACCCAGTTCATGATCTCACATATCACATCCTCACAAGAGGGCATAAAACGTACAATGTATGTACATCACAATCCATACAGGATCCAAAATATGTGTACACACATCTTCCCTCGCAAGGGTACAAAATACATTATATGTATATACATATAAACAAAGAGCCACAGTGCTCTCAAAATACTGTCAAGCAGTTACACAGAGTCCGTCCCTACTGGAACCTCCCGCCATGGGACCCATCATCTCTGTCAGATGCATCACCTGCAAAAACATAACCCTCACACACGGGTTGATACAATCTCAGTAAGCTCAGGGTTCTTGGAGGCTTCTCCTCCCCCTGACTCACTTCCATGATACACAACATCAAAGGCATCACAACACCAGACCTCCTGGCCCTTACAACAACACATAGACATTCTCTAACTTTAATCTGTATCTGCGGTACTACGTCCGCCAAAGATGCATCATTATCAGCATCAACACTCTCAGTCCTCAGTGTGAGACCGGAATTCACACTCGTGTCATCCCATCAAGAGCTACCTCTTTACACATGGATGCACGTATATGACACCTCCGAGAATAGGCTTCAACCGCGACAGGACCACCTATCTTTGGTGTTAAGGAATCATACACCCTTTACGTGAGCAAACCAACTAGGAGTTGCGTTCTACTCCTAGGGAGGTCCATATTTATTTAACTGATCAGAAGATCTATCCGAAAGGCAACCAACACAAAGCACAGAAACATGCATAGATATTATCATGAGGAAAGTTGTAACATCCAATTCAATGCATATGAATCATGTATGCAACCATCACTCCCTCGGAGTATGGTGGAACTCAAGCAGTGAGAAACACTCCCAAGAACAAAGAACTTACCTAGCAAAGTCGTGCTCTGCTGTTCAATCCCTGAACTTTGGTATCTGCCATTGACACCCTCAGTGTCACGCCCTATACAAAGGTACACAAGAAATCAACAACGGTTATCAACCATTAGAATGAAAAGAAACGTTATTCTTTTCCATTTAAACCTCATTTTCCTCTATCTTAAAGTTATAAGGAATAGTCAACTAATTAGTGACTTATAGACATCCAGTAGGATCTATCTCACCCTAACCAAGGCACCAGAGTCTCCCAAAGACTCTACATCAACCAATTCAAAGAGTCTAACACTCTAACCATACCACATTTCAAAGATTATCAAATTGGCTAAAACGGTTACTTCAACATAATTTCCTTTCCCCTCCAACTTCCAAATTTGAGAAGTTCCCTAGAGAAAACGATCTCTCCGTTTGAAGGTTTTCAGGGAAAAGTGATGATGAAATCTAGCTCATAGAGTAGTTCCCTTCAACTTTCATGTTGAAAGTGAAGTGCTTTGGTCAATGGTTGAGTGAGTATGGAGCTCTCAAGGCTTAACAATGGAGGAATGGCACAAGGGAAGAAGAAGATTTCGTTTTTGACCACAAATGAGAGAGAAAATGTCTTTTTAAGTGACTAGCCCGCGTCCCCACGCTCACAGCACCACTCCTGGCACTATCGGCACCAGATTACAGAGAAAATTGGCCTCTGGCGCACCTCCCGCGCTACTAGCACCGCTTTTGGTGCTGTCAGCACCAAATTCTAGAGAAAACTGGTCTCTGACGTGCCTCCTGCGCTGCTAGCACCTCTTTTGGCGCTACTCTGGCGCTACCGGCACCGGTTCTGGCGTTACTGGCGCCGGAAACCAGACAGGCCACATAATTTTTTTTTTAAGAAAACATCGGTTATTATACCCAACATGTAAACAAAGTTACAAATGCAAGCAATTATCATCACTTGACGTGAGACCTAAGTGCTTAAATAGTGAAAACAGTAGTAATAAATAAACATTAATTGAAAACAAAAAAAAATTGGTGTTAGGGTATATACGAGGGACTTCAGATCTAACACGAAAAACCCTGGTCTCTGTTGCAAATAATGTATAGAAATGAAATTTGGGTAATTAATTTAAATAATACTTTTTTTTTACTAGGAGTTATTTTGAAACTATTTATGTTTATGGGGCAGTCAGTCACGTCCAATCTGAGCCTGTTCCCCTTGCAACACGTGTCCATTGCAACACGTGCTACGCATGCATGCATCGGTGGTGATATTGTAGTATAAACTTCAAATAGTCATAACTTTTAATAGAAATGTCTGATGGAGGCGTATGATATGTCAAAACGCTTGAAATTTAGAGAGGAAGCCCTAGGCAATTCCCTTTGGGATTTGCTCCACTATTTTTTTCCCAAAAAACTCCTTAAGTGCTTCAAAATTAGGATTCAATCATCTAAAAAATTTCTTATTTTTCTACTTTTTAATTATTTAATTAGTTAATTTAATACTATTTTTTATTTTTTAATTACTTTTCTTAATTTCAAGCATTTTGACATATCGTACGCATCGATCCGACATTTTTATCAAAAGTTATGATCATTTGAAGTTTATACGTACAATATCACGACCGATACATGCATGTGTGACACTTGTCGCAACAGACACGTGTTGCAACATGGAAACACGTATAGATTATGTGTCACGCCTAATCTAGGCGTGACCCCCTTTGAACATGACAGACTGTCTCATAAACATAAATAATTTAAAAATAGTCCCAAATTGGTATTTTTTTTAAAAGTATTATTTAAATTAATTAGCCAATAAAATTTGTATCTAAAATATAATAATTATTAATTATAAATAAGGATTTTATTATTAGGGTAATAGTACGTCCAATATATATTTAAAATTCGTTCATGTAAACTTTTATAATGTATATCATATTTTTTATGTTTGTCTTGTAACCTAATATTTTTTTATTTACGTTTTACAATTTTATTTAATGTCAATACAAAATAAATATAAATATAAATGATCTATTTATATGATATTAATAAAATTTATAATTTGTAGACTTTTATATTATTTTAATGTACAATGTAGAATAAAATCCTAAATTCAAAGTCCTACCGCATAAACCCTAAACTCTATAGATCCTACGCCCTAAATCCTTAACCAATAGTTAGTTTAGGTTTTATTCCAATGGTTAAATTCTCTTTTTGTACAGTCAAATGGTTTTTTTTTTCCTTTTTCTATTTATTTTCTTTTCTTTTTTCCTTCTTTGTCAGATTGTCCCTAGAACCCTAACGCTCCACATTATCTCTGATCTCACCACGCCTACCAAACCCAAACCCAAACCCTTCTTCCTCTCCACCTCGTCGCCTAGCACATCAGCGCTGCCTCTGTACTCCAAATCTTTGGCAAGATCAACCCTTACGTGACAACGACGTCATTATTGGCGTCTTCGTCTTCGTCGTCCATGGCCCTCTTCATCTTCCTTGTCGATGGCAAAGGAGGGAGAGTGGGAGAGTGATGGTCGTTGCGGTAGTGGAAGAGAAGAAAAGAAAGAGTGAAGGAATGATAGAATCCCGTTTCTCGATCCCATTTAGGTTACCGAAAGAGAGTCCCTCTTTGTCTGATCAAACGCGTTTCAGTTTCAGGTTTTCTCAATCCCATTTTGATTTGTGATTTCTGATTTGGTGGCATTCATCTTAATTTTTTAACCAAAGGGATAGATCAATATGTTTCTATTTGGTTTTGCCTTTATTTTTGGGTTGTTTTGCTTTGGATCGAACAAATTGCAATGACAGACGATTGTAACATAATATTTGAACGAAGCTCAGTCCCGCAGCAGCCGTGATGATGGTGTGGTTTGCGGCGGTGTGGCGAAAGGGGAGGGTGTTGTGGCTTCTAAATTCTGACTGTGGAAAAGGAAGAAGGAGGGGTAAACCAGGTAAAAGGGAGAAAAATGAAAAAATATTGGCCATTAATTTAAAAGTAAAGAAATCTAACATTCTTAACTTTCCCATGGTGGGCACGCTAGCCTGCGTTGCTTAAACAAACTGCATTATCATGAGTCATAAGTCATGACTCATACCCTAACCTGGACACTACCGGCTTCGTCGGTGCGTTCTCCCTTCTTCCTTAAGTTTTTCGTTGCTATTGTACATGGTGTGCATGTGTTCTGTCCTATACACGTCCACCTAAGAATCTAGTATGTAGTTCTTACTCATCAACATTATTCGTCTACCCTCATTAATTTCCTGCATAACGTTCGCAGAATCAGGTTTCTTTAGGTTTTTTTCATCATCATTGTCCTTAATCACTGTCCAAGATTCTCAGTCAAAACTAATTTCGAGTCCATTTTACAGTTCTGTCCCTACCCAAACCTCATCTCTCATATCCTTGAACAGAAAAGTTTTCAAATTGACATGAAAGGAATCCATCCTCACATGGGTGTGTCCATGAAATTTCAAGGCTCTAGCTGTTATACCTGTCTAATTACTCTTCACCTCAGATATTTCAATTGGGTGAAAAATGATTTGGGTATCACACGATTCACACCCACATTGATGGTTTATATGCTTTCTTCGTCTTGGTCTTGAGGGTTCTCCTAGGCCATGAATTTGATACAACTGGTTGAGGTTGATGGTGATTCTCCTAATAAGGACATTTATCAGAATTATAATTTAAAATAAAATAAAATTGAATGCTGCAATATGTATAATGCAGTCGCCCGCTTGGGTTGTGTTAAAAAAAAAAAGAAGCTAATAGGATGCAATCCAAACCATGCTCATTTGATGCAATCCAAACCATGCTCATTTGATGCAATCCAAACCATGCTCATTTGATTTGTTTGGACTCTATTCTCTTCAAAACCAGATCCAACCTGAGCTGTGTGTACCCCTAATGTTGTTCCTAACTAAGACAGCCATAGGTCCATAGCTGATCAGTTATCATCCCTGAGTCCCCTTTTAAGTTTGGATTAACTACACTGATGAAATTTGTTCAAAGAAAATGTAAATTAGGGTGGATATGAATTCCCTTTTTCATAGATTTCTCCATGGGTTGATATAGTTGACAGCACATTCTGTGAGGTTGTCATTCTTTTAATGCTTGTTTGTCTTGATCCTTTTGTAGGCTTAATTTGGGTAATGTGGTATTGCTGTTCCAAGGTTTTAAGATGTTTATTTGGGGAATTGAGGATCTTTATCCTTTGCCTGACATCTTAACATTGTTGTGTTCTCAAAGAAAACGGAAAGCTACTTTCGGGACTTGATCAAGATTTATTTTTTGAAAACTAATTTGCTTTATTTGTTGTGCATTGTTAAAGTCATTGTTCTCTCTCTCTGCATACTTTCTTTTTCTATCTATCTCTAATGGTGTTTTAACCTATAATTATATTATTTTTCACTTTTAGTGTTATTATATAATTTTGTTATTTTGTTGTCCTGTTTGTTTGTTCACTATTTTATCAAGAGTTCAGTCTGCTAAGTTACTTAAGCTGAAGGGCTTTTATCAAGAGTTCAGTCTGCTTAGTTACTTAAGTTGAAGGGCCGAAAACCTGAAACATGATTGTTTAACAGTTGTCTCATATAATGATATTTGCAGCTTCTTTATATCAAGATTTTTGTCTTAAAAAATTTGAAGTACATAAAGATGCCTGATCTTCCATTCCAAGTTGGGGATTTGGCTGAGTCAAGATGCTTTCAAGGTGGTTATCGTGGTGCATGGTTTAGATGCAAGGTATAAATTCTTCCTTCTCTAAGTTTGTTTTATTGTGTTAACATGCAAAGCATAGGAACCAAAATAAGAGAATTTTTGGATTGGCATTGGCTTCTTATGAGACACTTTTATCAAATGTGCATTAGTAAAAAGTAAAAACCAACTATTTGTGGTTCTTTCTATCAATTGTTAAACAGCAGCTGTGGCATTGCCATATTCCAACAATATACTATAATATGGTTATGGCATTGTGTAATTCTCATGGCTGCTGCAGTGATAGCAAGAGGTATGGTGTGAAAAGCAGTACTTATTCTTTCTTTTTAACACAACATATTTTGTGGTTTTGAGTTCAAGATGAGTGAGAAGTAATATAGGGTTGAGTCTTGGCTTAACAATGCCAGATTTAGCACGAGTACTTGTCAGGTCTAACAAGGAAAGGCTGTAAAGGAGGGACGTATTGAATAGTATCAATGACTGATGAGGATTCATTGATTGGTATGTAGGTTCAGGTTCATTAGCTAGTAAAAATGGTGAAGCATATTGACTGTCAGAATGTAGTAGTGTTGGAAGAGATGTTGGGATAGTAGAATCATGAATAGGATTAGTGGTGGGAGAATGTAAAGTAGGTTGTAAGGGTGTTAGGACAGTAAGAGTTGAGGTTATGTTAGGTGGTTCTGAGATGAGTAATGAGGGATTGGGAAAAAGATTTGTGTAGGCAAAACTGGAGTCATTTACATCTTTGGAGATGTATATTAGACCATCAGCAGCAAGGCAGTTATAGCCTTTGTGAGAGGTAGAGTAGCCCAAAAAGATGCATTACTGAGACCTATACTGCAGCTTGTGCTTGTTGTAAGGTTTGAGCAGAGGAAAGCAAGAGCAGCCAAACACCTTAAGGAAACTGTAATCATTGTTGATGGAAGAGGAGGGAAGCCGGTTGATAAGATAAACACTTGAAGTGAAGGCATGGTCCCAATAATGAAGAGGCATGTTAGCTTGAGAGAGTAAGGTAAGACCAAGCTCCGCTATATGTCGATGCTTTCTTTCAACTACACCATTTTGGTGATGGGTGTGGGGCTTATCAATCTGTGCAAAATTCCCAGATCATTGAGAAACTTGGTGAAGGGTCTGAACTCTCCACTCCAATCTGATTGGACAGCTTTAGTGGGAAGATTAGACTGAGTTTGAATATAGCTTTAAACTCTTTAAAAATCTCCAATGTTTCTGATTTACTTTTAAGTATACCTAAGTAAACCTACTATGAGCATCAACAAAAGCAATACCTGGGAGAAGGAACATGTGCAGGACCCCACAAATCAGTAAATATAAGTTCAAAGGGTTTTGAATTGACAGATTTAGATGAAGAAGATGGAAGTCTATGAGACTTACCAACACAACAATGATTGCAAAAATCAGAAACATTTTTATTGATTGGTGGAATATTACAGATTTTAGAGACAATTTTCATAACATCCATACTAGGGTGACCTAGTCTAGAATACCAAGTTGAAAAGGAAATTGAATTACAAGAAGCTGTATTTACAATAGGAACAACAGAAGCACTTTTATTAACAGAAACAGACTTAGAAGTGCTAAGAGACAGAGGAGTCCGAGGCACCAAAGATTGTAAAGTAGGAAATTGGTAAAGACCGTCATGTCCCTCCAACCCTTGAAGAAGTATTTCCTTAGTGTCCTGTGATTTAACAAGACAAAAAGAAGCATGAAATTCAAGGAAAACATCAATGTCTTTGCTAATTTGACTCATTAATTATATTTTTAGTAATTGAGGGAACAAACAGCTGATTACTTAAGACAAGAGACAAAAACAAAGGGAAGGTAGAGACACCTGAATTAATGTTAAGTCCCTGACATAGTTATCAATCCCGGATAGCGGAGCGGAGCGGCTGCCCCTCAAAACTGGGATAGCGGGATAGCGGGATAGCGGTAGCGGGATGACCGCTATTCTAATGTTTTTATATATGTATTAAAAAATTTATAATATAAATATATTAGCTGAAAAATAGAAATATAACTAAAAAAAATAAGCAGAGGAGTACATTAAGCAATAAAGGGGGTGCAGGAAGCAATCTCCTTTTATATTCCCAATCTCCTTCACCAACATCCATTCACACACTCTCTCTCTCTCTCACGGCTTCTTCTTCCATTTCCGCTCCAACGCCCATTCTCTCTCTCTCTCTCTCTCTCTCTCTCTCTCTCTCACGGCATCTTCTTCCATTTCCACTCCAACGCTTACCTTCCCGACGCAGAAGCTCACCGTTCCATTCCCCGCGCCGCGAACACCCTCGCTTCTTCTCCAACAGTTGCCGCTGCGCCTCACTCCTTGTTGCGCCCCAACAGTTCCCCTTCTTCCATGCTCTTCTTCCGACAAAATGACAAGGAAAGGGAAGGAAGACAAAGAAGAAGACAAACACGAAAACGAAAATGGGGAGAAGGAGAGAAAGTGTCGCGGTCTTCAGAGAAGAAGAGAAAGAAAGTAATAAGAAGAAAGGGCAACAAACTGCCGCCGTAGAAGAAGAAAGGGTCACCGGAGAAGGAAGAGATGGTGGCCGGAGCAGGAACCGTCGTAGTGAACGAAGAAAGGGTCGCGCAAACGAAATTGCGGCCGCTCCGCGAATCCCACGTCACGCCCGCGATGTCCGCTATCCTTAACCGCGCCGCAACACCACCTACTGTAGCGGTGAAGGCTCGCTCCGCCGCTATTGCGGCCGCTCCAACCGCGATTGATAACTATGGTCCCTGACCATTACCAATAGTAATTTGGTCAGGACCCTCGAAAGCAGTTAACTGATGAATGTTTTGAGACATATTGGTGATATGGTGAGATGCACCAAAGTCAAGATACCAGCTGTGAGGGAGATTGAGCAGTGCTTGTGAGATAAACCTGAGGAGCAGCCTAAGATGTAGAACTCGAAGGCAAAGGGTTGGGTATAGTGTAAGGAAGCTGAGTTGGGTATATTTGAGGATAGGCAATCTGTGATGGGAACATGTATTGAGGTTGCTGAAAGTATGATGGAGTCCAGAATGGTGGGCACCACTGAGCTGGTGCTTGAGTTGTGGTAGAGGCAACAAGAGAGCCCATTAGAGTAGGTATACTCTAATATTCTCACTCTTCTATTTGTTCTCAATGATTCTCATAGCGTCCAGGCCAAGGATCATTGCAGATTGCTAACAAGGCTGGTCCAGAGTGGAAATATTATCATTCCTTGGAAGAAAATAATAGGAGCACTTTTTGTATGTGATTCGTGTAGATAAATTTAGCTAATGTTATGACTCAACTTGTCAAGTAACTGTGTTAAATTCTTGTATATCCTCTCCATTAATAGGTTTAGTTTTGACTTTATCGGATACTAAATAAAATAAGTTTGAATTCAAGTAAGGAATTGGCTTTCTAATTAGTGTCTTATTAGCTTTTGTTCTTGGTGTATTAATATAGCTCAATAGCTCATTAAAGTAATTAAATTCATTAATATAAATTATCAAGAGGTGTAGTTTCTATAAGCATTAAATACTACTTGTATATCCTCTCCATTAATAGGTCTAGTTTTGACTTAGTTGGATACTAAATAAAATAACTATGAATTCAAGTCGAATTTTTTTCATCTGATTAACCAACATCAACAACGCCTTTAACCCAAGTTAATTGGGGTCGGTGGTAGATGAATCCAATGATAGATACGGGGAGGTTGAAAAAAAAAAAAGAAAAAAAAAAGTGGAAGGGAAAGGGGAAGGTAAAGGAGAAATAAGATAAAAGAAAAGAAGGGGGAAAGAAGGAGGGCGAAGATAAGGAGAAAAAGGACTAAAAAGGGACCATCTGGAACATAGAGATAACAACAGGTCTAGCCATTCACCAAACTTATAGTTTTTCTCCATTCCGTCTCAAGACACATTGTTCGCCAATCTATATCTCACTCCATTAAGTCTTGTTTAACTACATTTTTTTAGGTAAGTTTCGGTCTATCTCTACCTCTCTTTGTGTCGAACGCCTGGTAACAAACTTTTATTCTTATGGGAGCATCCAGGGATCGTCTCATTACGTGTCCACACCACCTCCATCTATGTTCCCTCATCTTTTTCATCTGATTAATGCTGGATCATTTTAAGTGAAAATCTGTATTATTTAATATTGAAACCCCTTCCAAATCCATTGTGATTTTATTAAATAAAACTTGTGGTTCTCAAAATAATTTTATGCAAACTTCTTCACCAATCTGGTAATCTGCCTGTATGCATCAGTTGATTAAACATTTGTGCTGTTGCTAGTCTTTCTGAAATTATATCAACTAGCGTCTGCCATTTTATTGAGCATTAAATTTTGTATTTGGTTTTACTTTGGCCTGAAATTATTCTATATTATTTCAGATTAGAGATATCCGCATGAAAAATGCTGTCGTATCCCATCTATTGGAGTATATTGACTACCCTGATCAAAGTATGTTTTTGCTGTTTTAAATTGTCAACTAGAATTCCATTAGCTTATTTATTGAATGAAGTTATATGAATGTTCTTATTCAAATTGGTTGATATAAACATTTTATGCTCTTGCTATTGCAAGATTCTCTTCTCATTTAGCATGATGGAACATGGCTGAGTAAATGTGGTAGGTAGGTGCTAAGAAGGTAATTGGTACTGGAATGGATTACTTTAAGAAGCCATGAAAGGATGGATATAATACCATGTCAAAATTTATGTGAATGGAAATTGAAGTGAGAGAAAGGAGAGAAAACTGAGCGATTTGAACAAATGAATTTGAAAAATGCCTTCTATTTTGTTGTATTTCTAATACATTATAAATTCATAATGTATTGTGAATGGAACATATAGGGAAAATGTACAACGGAAGCTGTCAACTGAATCAGTTTGGTTGTAGCAAAATTTTAACAAAAGAATCAGGCCACTAACTAAGGTTACTGATCTGTTTATTATCTTTTATTAACTGTATCCCACTATAGCATTTTACAAGTTAGCCGCTATGCGTCACATCACTATCTAAGATTGATAACAATGTTAATTAAATAGCTGTTTCTAACAAACTCGAGAGCTCTTTTAATCCTTGGAGTTTATAACTATATCCCCCTACAAACATTAATAACTGTTACAAAAGTTGGAAGGGTAATAACTCATTTGAAGTTATAATTATTACACTACTTGTTAGCAGAGCCAAGTTGGATCAAGTTGTATCAAAAGCCTCTAACTAATATTGGCAAGTCAAAGGGCTTCAACAAGGAATTGATGTTGCGACCTTCGTTTCCTACTCTCTCTTATGAAAGTGAAAAGCTTGATGTGAATACCATATCAGAAGTGATTGTTATTGTTAATAACATATGGAAGGTTGGGGACTTGGTAGATTGGTTTGCAGATGGTTGCTATTGGTCTGGAAGTGTGACTAAAATATTGGGAAATGATAAAGTTCAGGTAATATTTATTTTTGTGTTTAAGTTGTCTACTTATATTGAATATCTCATTTGAATTTTTAATGAGCTATAACTGCTAGAATAGAAATTATTTGGTACATTAGATTTTCTAGTTTTATCCTATTCATACTAAAGATCATGCATTCTTTTTTAATTTTTCTCTTTAATTCTGTCTACTTTTATTCTTTTATAGGTTTGGGCCTAACCCCAAACGTTAGCTCATAGGGTGAAGGTTGTCCCTTACTTATATACATTACTTTGGTTATATTACTAGTCGATGTGAGATCTCAACATACCCCCTCACATTGAGAATTGGACATCTCGAGTGTGAAGTTTGCATATGACTGGACATATATAGGAGTTCAAAGATGACCCAATTACGGGTGGTCCAATAGGTCCAATAACAATTGCTATGATGGACTCTGAATATTAGAATTTAGGTTTACGCTAAACTTAATCCCCATAGTTAGTTTATAGGGTGAGGGTTGCCCCCACTTACATAACTATTTTGGTCATATCACTAGTCGATGTAAGATTTTCAACATAATGTGGTACATTGTTGCTGCAAAATTTTCTTTTGCATCTTTGTTTGTGTTCTTTTATACTTTTTCTTACTTGATTATCAGACTTAGATTGATCTGAATGCTTGAGGAGAGTGTTTCCTTCGCTCTTTATTTATAATAATCAAAATTGAATGCAAAAGATAATGAGATCCCTTGATTATAGGGATTATACAATCAAAGTAAATTACATTGAAAACAGTAAATGAAAATAGGAAACAAATCATTTTCCAATAGGAAACTAATCATATCTCAACACTCCCCCTCAAGCTGGAGCGTATAGATCATATGCTCCAGCTTGGAACAAATGTAGGATATCCTTGGCCCTCTAAGTGACTTGGTAAAGATATCTGCCAACTGATCATTTGAATTGACAAATGAGGTGACTTCTCCAGAAATTATCTTGCATAAAGTGACAGTCTATTTCAATGTGTATAGTCTGTTCATGGATGATCAGATTAGATGCTATATGCAAGGCTGCTTGGTTATCGCGTAAGTTTCATGGCCCAATTTAATAGAAAGTTCACTAAAGAGTTGCTTCAATCAAATCAGCTCACACGTATTAATGGATATAACTCGATATTTAGCCTCTGCACTAGATCTGGCCATAGTTTTATGTTTCTTGCTCTTCTAAGAAATGAGATTCCCACCAATTAGGACACAATATCCTGAGGTTGTTCCATATAGACTTCCTCTCGGACTTTGATACCATATAGGGCTTTTCATAACTTGCAAATACTAGACAGCCCCTGAGCAACAAACCTAGGAGGTTGCTCCATATAGACTTCCTCAGCTAAATCACCATGTAGGATTGCATTTATGTCCAACTGATAAAGGGGCCACTTCTGCATAGCTGCCATGGACAGTAAGAAACAAACGGAGGCCATCTTGGCTATCAGATAGAAGGTTTCACTTATGCTGCAATGTTAGATATTTGAATTGCAGTAAAACCAAGATTGACCATTTTGGTCCATTTAAACATTTTTTCTTTAGAAAAAAAATTGTTTTTCAGTAACTTTGCTTTTTAGTTTCATGCATTTTTGCTTCCATGCTTAATCAGATGAACATGATTCAGAGTGTTTATCTTTTAGTGTGAGGAACAAATAAAGAATTTACAAGGGTGTTGAAAGGTGTAGAGAAGAATTTGCAAATTTAGAGCGGTGAGACGTGAGTCTGAGACATGAGAGAGAAAAAAGTGGGGGAGGAGAGAGAAATGAGTTTTTTTATTTTCTTAGAAAGTTAAATATTTAATTACTATTACATCCCTACATTAAATTTTGAAAAATAAAAGAGATGATTGATTTTTTAGTCTAAAAATTTTGTTGTTGATTGCTAATGTACTCATACTAAAAAAATGGTGTGACTGCGTTAGCAAACCCATAACAAGTCTGAACAGGGTTACATGAGAGAGGAAAGAAGCTATAGCTTAGGACCTAAATACAACCAGAAACAGCTTTATAAAAGTTTTACAACAGATATAAGCAGTTTTTCTAACAGATATGATTTACGATAGAAAATTGTGACATTGATTGATCCATATCAAAGGGTGATGACTATTGAATGTGAATCAAATGGACCATTATCTAGTGCTTTTTGATTTAAGGCTAATTCAATTCTATCCTCTCAATTTTTCTGTCATCTATCATTTTATTTCTAATTTTACCAAGATATGAATGACATACCCAACTATAAGTTGTTTCCTACCCCTTCTTTTTTTAATGAACTTTTCCTTTATGTTTTGTTTTTGAACAATACTTGTCGGAATGTATTTTAGTATTATGTGATCATTGTAAATTAATATCTATTATGCGTCTTTCTAGATTGATTTGCTGCCTCCTCCAATGGGTGAAGGGTTATCTTACAATGCATTAAGCAAGGATCTGCGCCCATCTTTGGACTGGTGTCCAGAAAAAGGTTGGACTGTGCCTGTGCGTGTGCCTGTGCCTATGCCTATGGTGTGTACTCAACCCTATAATTTGACTTGTCTCTGTATTTATAAATTGATTTCTTACATGGATATTTTTCTCTGGTTAAATTTTGTGCCAAAACTAAATTTTAGACAGTGCCTATGCCTCTTTTATATACTTATAATCCCACATTTGTCTTGTCTTTGTACATATTAAATTTTGTGCAAAAACTAAATACATTCATAAATTATACGATATTTTTTGCTTACAGTGGAAAATGTCATTTTTTAGTCTTCAATATTAGTTTGAGTTCTTAATTTTTGTAAATCTGATTGTACTCTATTGCCTGGAAATAAAACGGATGTCCCCTTGGAAATATACTTTCTAGTTTCTAGTATTTATATTGATATAAATTTAATCCATTGTGGTTGCTGATTGCATTTTTGTAATTATAAATTCAGCCATATCAACTGCAAATGAAAATAAAATCTAGTTTTCATAACCTTGCTTGTTTTGTCTCTGTTTTTATTAAAAATAAAGTGTTATAATGTGTTTGGTTGGACTTTGCCAATTGCCATCTGCCATCAACACCTTGAAATTGGTGGATTATTAAAATCAATGGTTGCTAGGGGTATTATGGAGGCCATGGATAGAGATACTGAGACCATTTCCGTTCTGAACAAAAGGCATTTTTCTAAATAATGAGAACTTGAAAATGTAAATCAAAATAAAACAGCATTCACAAAAGTCTTTTACCCCCTGGTGTCATTGGCTGCCTAGAAATGAAAACAAAAAAATATATTTGCAAGTACACCTTCTATGATAACATCATTGCTTCATGTAAGTTTTGCTGCCATGGCTTCATTGGTATATTTAAATGTCTCAATCTTTGATGCATTGATCGTTTTGACTTACTGCTGATGGATCCTCTCTTCTGCAAAAAGTTGTTTAGGTTTTCAGAAATCATTTTGATATCTCAGTTTGCATTATCAATACTTAATTTCCTTGCCGAAATTGCAGGGGGGTGAATGCAGGCAACCTTGTGCTCGTATAATGAATCCAGCAAATTCAGGTAAAACAATATATCAAAATATACTCTATCTATTTCCTGCATTTGAATGAAAACTATGAGGTTTCTGTATTGAAGGTTAATTTGGCTAGCATTTCCTCCCTTGTTTCTCTGGCTCGTTAAATGTTGTAGTGACCTCACTTTTTTATTAAATAAGTTTATTGTTATTGGCCCATTTTGTTTTGAATCCAGTAATTCAAGCTGTTTCTGAATGCTTGGTTAGTTGGAAAGGAGCTGTTTATCCTTGGGTGTACCTGATAAAACTTCTGCAAAATTAGGAAATGAAAATAGGGATACCTAGCTCCTCCTCACTAGCAGAGATAGCCCTCTTTCAAGACAAAAATGTGCAGAAAATAACAAAAGGGGTCCTGCTGAAAATAGAATACAATTATTTTTTTATCAGCAAATAAACTTGTACATTGATACCTGCCTTGGGGGTTTATGTCCATCCTGTCTATGGCATCCTAATTCATGCCTTCTATGTATTAGGCTGCCATAGGCTGGTTTTTGTTCTCATGGACTCTTTTGTTTGTCTTCTTGTATCTATCCTTTGCTCCCTTTGCTCATATATATATTATTATTTTTGCCGATCAAAAAAAAAAATAATAACAAAAGGTACAAGTTATACCCGAAAATATATAGAAGTCATTAGCAAATCCTGTATATGCCCCACATATGGTTACAGAATAGTTAAAAGCAAAATGCTGTAAATATGGAATAACCACCGTAGAGGTTTCCTTTGTGTAGCTGTACGCAACTCATGGAAGAACAGAGGATTGTGCCAGAGCTGCTACCCCACAATAAGCTAATACATAGCAACCAAAAAATCAGATATCTCACCCCAAATAATCGTGCCTGCATCAATTCAACCCTGAATGATCCCATAGATTTAGAGAATAGAATGAAATCTGTCCTCCCCACCAGAATCATCTCTATGTTTCAGCAATCCCATTTAGAGCATTAATCACCACATAATATGATATTTAAATATAAAAAGAAAAGGATGCCAGTTAGTTAGTTTTAGTCAGCTGCTGTTATTTTATGGCTGTTAGGTAGTGTTGTCTATAAATAAGACAGGTTTGTTGTATTTAGACAGACTAAATGATAATCACAGAGTGCACTGCACATTTCCTTAACCTCTTTGTCTCTCTTCTCTTTCCTGCTATCCTCTCACTTCTGTTTCTTCTCTCTTTCCCACCTAAAACCTAAATTCTATATCATAATATCACAAATATCCCCCCCAAGTAAACAACCCCTACGTCTCATTACATCAAACTATCAACCACCCATAATATCTAACAGACCAGTAGCAATATGTGATTGCCACTGTAAAAACGAGCAGATATTGATAGTTGCAATATCTTTTAACCAGAACCAGGCATAGAATATGATATCCTGCATGATCTTATCAAAATCAAAAGATGCTTGTTTGAACACACAATCATTCTCCAAATATTCCACGCCACCACAGTTCACATAATTATCCTGACTTCTTTCTCTCTATTTGATGATGCACACCCCATATTTGGCAAGAAATGAGCTGTTGTACTTGGTAGAACAGTCAGTTCATTCAGCCAAGAGTAACAAGTGTTCCATACCTGAGAAGATGCAGGACAAGTGAAGAGGAGATATTGTTGTGATTCTTCCTGTGAATGGCAAAAGGGGCATAGCATGTCATCTATTATATGATCCTTGTTTTGGTCAGATTAGTCTTCGATGGCAAGCTATGATGAAAGATTCTTCACGAGACATTCCACATGAGACATTGCACTTTAGGAGGGACTCACACTTTCCAGATCTTGCAAAACAATTCCTCACTAAACCCACCTTCTCTTGCCTCAGTAATTGCGGCATACGCAGAATTGACTGTGTATGAACCCATAGGATCCGCTTCCCATATCCAACTATCTACTCTGTCATCTATAAAACCTTACTTTCCTTCCATGATCAAACCTTCCATTTCACTCTAGACTCAAACCACTTATCCTTGCTAAGACTCCCACACCCAAGGCATAGGTCTCTTCAACATAAGGAAGCTTTGTTACACACCACACCCTCCACAAGACCCGTCACCCCCCATATTTCATATTTAGACTCTAAAATTCTCCCCCACAACATACCTCTCGTGGACAAACAAATTCCATCTCCACTTACCTATAAGAGCCTCATTGAAATTCCCCAACTCCTTGATACCTACCCCCCTCCCCCTTCCCATACTTTTTGGCTTACAAGTTTTTTTCCAACTTACCCAATGAATTTTTCTCTCAACACCCCCCCCCCCCCAAAAAAAAAAAAAAAAAAAGATTTTTTTTTAAGACAAAGTTCTATGCCTCCAAGATGACAATCTTCTTTTCACTTTCTCCAAAATAGAATACAGTTTCCCCAATCCTTTCCTATCTCAATCTTTGTCTGCCTTTTCTTTCTCTCTTTACCCCTCTATTTTCTTTCCCCAATCCTGATATCATGCCAAAATTCACTTCGCCACTCAGCATGTGACAGTCTTCACTCTCTCCCAATAAACTCCAACTCCTCCCTTGGAACGTTCTCTGTAGTGGTCATTTTCCCATTTTCTCCCAGTTCTTTACACCTTTGGCCTTTCCAACACTTGCGGCAATTAATAGACTTTGTTTACTCAGTTTACACTTTGCTCTGCTGGTTGCATTATTATTTTAATTTGATCTTGAGCTATTTTTGCTGTTTAACCTCCTCCTGTTTTGCTATTTCCTGGGGTGTTGTGAACATCCATGCTACAGATGGAACAGTAAAAGTTGGTCAGCATACGGCAAGGACATTTTCTTCTCCTTCATCTCTAAATTTGAAAGACTGTCCGGAAAGATCCATGGCGAGGAGAAATCAATGCAACAATGCTAGAAATGGTATGGAGATTGACGAGACTGATAGTAAAGTTGAAAGAGTTTGTTTCTCAGATAACGTTTCAAATTCGCCCATTATGGTTGCATCAATTGAGAATTCGGAAAAGGCTACCATCAATGGTGGATATAATGAGTATCCCACAAAGAAGAGAAGCGACAGAAGCCTTTGTCTGAATTCCATGTCTTCCAATACGGTAGAAGCTGCAATCATAGACTTGGAGGAACTTGTGAATAGGATTAAATGGTTAAGGGGTGTGTTGAATTTGAGGGTGCCGCCTTTATCATATACTAAACAGCCTTCTTGGGAGTTTTCACAACATCATGCACCATGCAAATGATTGTTCTGTAATCAATGTTTGACCTCAGCATAAATTGCTTTTTTCGTCAAATATAATTCTCGGCTGTACATAGTCCTTTGTCTGTACTGCTGATTTTGGAATGTAGTTGGTTCTTATTTTTGCTTTGGTACTTTGTGCATTGTTTCTTGTTAGGATTTTCATGGTAATACAATCATTATTAAAAAAGGAGGAATTAACTTACTCAGAGTAACTTAAAAATAAAGTTATTTTTAATTTTTAAAAAATTTAATGGTTAAGATTAGTTATTTATTATAATCATTAGATTTTAAGAAAACAAAAGATGAGGATGAAGAGTAACTTTAAAAGAGTTACTCTTCATCATAATCATTGATTTTCTTAAAATCTAATGGTTAAAGATTAGTTACTTATTATAATAATTAGATTTCAAAAAAAAATAAATGATGAGAATGAATAGTAACTTTACTCTTGGAGTAAGTTGATTTCTCCTCTTTAAAAGGAGGGAACAACTTATTCCAATAATAACTTTAAAAGTTACTCTTTGTCCTAACAATTGATTTTCTTAAAATTTAATGATTATGGTTAATTATTTATTATAATCATTATATTTTAAAAAAGTGAATAGTAAAAATGAAAAGTAACTTTATTAGAGTTTTTTTAAAATAAGTTGATCCATCTTCTATAATTTATATATTAATAAAGGGATATGATTGGTTTACACTAAGTGTAAGTTTAAACATTTATACCAAATCTCGCCTATTAATATTATTTAATCTTATGATTAAAATTATTCCACTTAATTAATAAACAAAATTAGAAAGAATGAGTCATGTGAGTACTTCTTCCCTGTACCAATAGCTCTTTTCATCTTTGTCATTTTTTTTTATTTTTTTTCAATTCTTCCCTCCAGTTTTAATGCAATCCTTTAATTTCTTGTTGCCTAAATGAAACATGCTGACAAACCAACCAGAATGAATTTTGGCGAACCAAGCAGAACGATTATTCCAATAAATTAGTGTCCTTCGATAATAAATCAATCTAATAATTTTAAATAGATCCCTATTATTTAATAGATAATAATAACGTAGTGACATGAAATAGATTTCATAAGCATTCACGATTTTTTAGACCTTATAATTTGTTAGAGGACAAGGTTGGGAATGATTGATTTCCATCGACACTTGGAAAGCATAGTGGTCTAAGGTAATCGATGCGGTGTGAGATTGGGGCCATGGGGGAGAGAAGACAACAGTACCAGCAAGGCAGCAACAAAGCCTCGAAGTACGACGAGCAAGTGCAGAAGATGGGAAAAGGTTGTTTGACATGTACAAAGTATAGGAAGAAGATGTCTGCATGTGACCTACGTAATGAATTTTTGAAATCTTTTACGTGAAATTCTTTTAGCCGTTAGATTGATTACGTTGAATGGTTGAAATTTGGTGTAAAATTTAGAGTTATACCTAATGTAAACGGATCGTATCTCATTAATAAATATAAATATATAACATCAACATATAAGAGAAAAATTAATTAATTAATCTAGTTTAAGAAAAAAAAATATTTTGTATTGTATTAATATAATAATGAATTAAATGAATTTAATTTAATCCAAAAAAATTAGATGTTACTAGGATTTCAGATAAATATAATTGGGCTTGTTTATATCTTAATTATAATAAATGTAGAAATTATTTATAATTGGGCTGGTTTTGAAAAAATGAAATTGCTTTTTGGTCCAATAATAACGTAATGTTCTTTAATAATAATAATAATTTTAAATAGTTCCAAAAATATAAGTCTCTTACTATTTATACCTCCATTGTCTTTAAGTACACCCCCATACCCCCTCCATGATGCCCTTTTTCTGAAAGAAATGCACCCCTTTTGCTTTCCAGAAATATGTTTTCAAAATTACATATACTTATTCCAGAAATATATCTTTGGGGGAGATATACTTCTAGAATAGGTGTATACTTTTTAATAAAATAACACTTAAAAATTAAGATGGTTGACAAAAATAAATAAAAAAATGATAAATGTTTATCTTATATCCAAATTTGTTAGTTTTATTTTCATCCTATCATTAGTGTTCTTTAAATCCTATCTTATATCTTATTTTTATCTTATCTTTGTTATTCTTTAAACCTTAATTTTAAACTATCTTCATCATATATTCATTATATAATATTATATTTTCATTATTATATACAATATTTTTTGTTTTCCTTTACGTGATACTGCATTTCAAGGTCTGTTCATCAATAATGATAAAAGCGTAGTATTATATAATGAATATATGGTGAAGATAGTTTAAAATTAGGGTTTAAAGAATAATAAAGATAAGATGAAAATAAAATTTTAGATAAGATTTAAAGAACATTAATGATATGATGGAAATAAGGCTAACAAACATAGTATAAGATAAGTGTTTATTATTTTTTTTTATTTCTCATCAATTATCTCAATTCTTAAGTGATATTATATTGAAAAATATATACATATTTTGGAAATATATCTCTGGAACTATGAATCATAGATTCGAAGATATATTTTCAGAATAGGTACATATAATTTCATAAATACATTTTCAGAAAGCAAGAAGAATATACTTCTTTAAGAAAAATGGTATAATGGATAATTGATAGGTATAAAAGGAGATATAAAGGTGTACGTAGAATGAACAGGGGTGTTGTGGAAATTTTTGGAGTATAACTTAAATCCTAACATAGTTCTTGGATTTGTATTGGTAATTATTGGGTTTGGCCACGTTTTTCTCTCACAATTTTTGTATTAAATTAATTAATGATAATATGTATTTATTCTTCTCACAATTTTTGTATTATAACGTAAATATTTATAATAAATGCACTTTAAGTGCATCATAAAAGTTGGATTTGAACTAAAAAATGATTATGTCAATAATTCATAAATTTATATTAGATTTTATATTAATTCGGCTTAATGTCAATAATTCATAACATTGAATCTTACAAAAAAAAAAAAAAAACCCTTCAAATAGTCCAAATTAAAAATAAAAACTAAAAACAATACAAAGCGGCAAATTTCTTCCTGCCCTTTATCTTCACAAATTTCCTAGGTATATTATTTATGACAAGACATAGGATTGTTCATCACATGTGTTACTTTCCATTAATTGCTCTAAGAACCCCAATTTCTCTTTCTTTTAGGCTACCAAAAAATAAATGAGTTATGGCAATGTAAAAGGATTAAAGGAACAAGCAAAGTTGTAATAACAGTTAGGTATTTATAATTGTTAAAATTACAATAATTGCAAAGTCCTATTGAATCATATCATGAAAGTAAACATGTACATAAAACTAAACATTTTATGTCTATTTTTCTCTTCTTCTGGAATCTGTAGTGCCACAAAACTACAATGAAAACATTAGAAACACCCACATTTCACAATCAATACTCATAAATAAAGGAGATATTTAAAAGAAAAATTGCATACCATAATTTATACCTTCAAATATAAAATAAATCAATTTGAGACCAATGAGGTAGGCATAAATATATTTTGAAGTAGCCAGAAAAATTGCATGAATAAAATAAAAATTAATCACATATGTCAAATGATTATTATAACCAAACCATAACCATTACAAAAGAATATAAAATTAAATAATTGATTAGTTTTTATAATTACTAGGTACGTGTTTCTCTACCTATTTTAAAACAATAAAAAGGGAGAAAAATTTACAAGTTAAAAAATAAAAAAATAATACTAATAAAAAATAAATTAAGATGATAGTAGTGAATAGTTATTAAAAGAAAGTAGTAAAAATTTAAAAACTAAAATATAATAAAATTATCTAAAATTTGTGGACACGGAGTCGGAGAGGAATATCCAGTAAGTATAATAGATTTTTAATTAACTGGTTGTTATAGAATTGATTATAGTTATGATTAATTTTTTTAATACCGGTTATCATGAAGGCTGCTAGTGTATATAAAGAGAAATTACAAAAAATTTAGTGGTTAACAAATTAGTTATGGTAGAGGAGGGGGATAGAAAAGAAAATAACGTAGCAGACGTCTGATGTTGGATCGCGGTTGTGAAAATTGAAATAGTTGAAGTTACACCTCAACTAGACTTTGTTGAGAGAGAGAGGGAGAGGCGCAGAGAGAAGAGAAAAAAGAGAGAGGCATGATGATGGTAGTCCGAAGATCTCCGCGATACCCATTGCTCCTGGCCTTGACCTCTCTGCATCTGCAACTCCTTTCTGGTATCTCTTTCTCTTTTCCTTGAATTTGTGTCTTTCTGTGGAGAATTTCATGAATGCATTGCTGATTTGAGGGTGTGGAACAATTTGTGGTTTAAGACTTTTCTGTTGTATAAAATGAAATAGAACAAGTGGTCTATGTGTAGATTCTAATAATTTTCATATTTGATCTAGTTATGCTCATTTAACCGCTACGTTCGACTTGTATCCTTTGCTTGTCACTGTTAACAATGCTACCAAGGAAAAGTTCAAATAGTTATGGCATTGTATCAAGCTAGTTATCTTGCAGCTGAAACTTTCACCTAGTATTTTGATTTTGGATAAGTGGCTTGGTATGGTAGAGGACAGCAGAATCAATGTTTTAGCTTTTCAAATTCCACCTTTCTTTTATAAGTTAATTAAATCTAATTATTCTGTCTTGCAAATAAATATTTTGACGACCAAGCCTTTGGCTGTGTGGGTTGTTACTTTGTAACGTTATATATCATACACCTGGGAATGAACCAAGTTTTTAATCCATTAATTTATTTTAATTTCTTACAAGAAAGCAGGAGAGGTTTTCCCCTCCTCTCCTCGCGTATTGTCCTTATCGGTGGCTTATGAAAATTTTGTGTCCTTGAAGGCCTAGACAACAACTCTTCAGGTACCAAAAATGAAAATAAAGATGTGAATCATCATGCTTCAAGAAGCTCTGTGGGGTTCAAGATAATTCTTATATGCCTTGGTGTGGTGACAGTCATAGCATTCTGTGTTTTTCTTTTCAAATTATGGAAAAGAAAGAAGAGAGAAGAGCAGCATGCTCGTCTTTTGAAGCTGTTTGAAGATGATGATGAACTTGAGGTAGAACTTGGCATGCGGGATTGACAATTTATCTCTTTCATTCTTTATAGAAAAAATGCACATCATCTTCATGTCAACGAGGCTATGGTCTTTTACCATTCAAATCTAGCATGGGTTAGTTTGAAGAGTTGAACTCAGGCATTTGCTTGTCACCAGTTTGGTCCTCTCCTGGTTTAGCCGAGGAGATTTAGGGTTCAATTCTCATCTTCTCACTTGATGAGAGCAAGATGAGGCAAGTTTATATTTTATTATTGTATACTTATTTGTAAATCATATATTGGTTCTACTTAATAAGGTGATGTCAATTAATAAAAAAATTATATGATGTGAGTTTTCAATTTGAACTTTTTTTCTTCCGTTACACAATGGCTCCGAGTTGCATTTATTCTGCACGTCTTTATATAGTCCTGTGCACTTATGATTTCCGTTTATATACAACTAAATATGGTCAAAAGATCCTCTCCCTTTCTTTCTAAAATACTAATTTTTTTTTTATGTTCCTGACCTATTAGACAAGACAATTCCTTGCAATTACATCTCGAGTTCCCCTTATTGGAAGAATACAATCCAATATTTATATACAGTTAAGGTCAGGTGTGTATTGTTCCTCCTATTGATCTTGTGAAAGCTAACTATGACGTGTGTAGAGGATATTTTAAATTGCATTCTAAGCTCCTGGCACTCTGGCAGTAAAATTGGTTTTGGTATGTATTTTTTCCAATATCGTGAGTTTGTGTAACTAAAAAGCTTGTAGCAGGTAGAGGTTTCTGCACACATGTGATGATAGCAATGCAATGTTTATGCACTGTCTCTTGGATTGTGGGCTTTTTGTTTATACATTCTCCATTACTGTAGAAGCATCCTTGACTGTAAATTTTGGATCCGGATTCTCTAACTTTGACGCGGGAACGTTACGGGGACGTTGACAATCAGCTTCATTTTTATGAGACGGTGCTGAGATTTCACTTGGAGTTGTGTGCCGCCTCCGACACGGCTGCGGAGCTGCTGGCAGATCCGAAAGCAACCGCCGCTGTCAACCCCAACGTGATGTCACTGCTGCCAGATTCAGAAGCCCAATCCGAACTGAGGCATTTCACCCAACACCACAAGAAAGCTTTTGCATTCCATCAGACGCAATGTTGAGCGCCGTAGTGTCGGGCCATGATGCTGCTGCCATGACCGGGTTGGTGACCTTCCGGGGGCGACACTGACGAACCAGGAGAGCGGCGGTCCACGGTTTTCACGCACCGTCGTTAATCGTCATGCTGCGGATTTGGTCTTTGGATGAGGACGAAATAGAACTTAAACATTGTAAATTATTAAAATAAAATTTTACAGTACATGTGTCAGAAATCAAACTCATTATATTAATTCAACGGTTCAAAACAATTGAATGACACCCTAACATTTCCGCCACAACGTTAGAGAATCCAAATCCGTAAATTTTCTGTTAGCAGTAATGCATAGCAGCATTGGGGAATAACTTCAAGCATATACTTTTTTCAAGGTCAAATAAAATTTCGTTATTTATCTTCTATGCAATGCCATGATGGCAGCACATTTGTATTCTTTGAAGTTATGAAATCTACGCTTCTTGAGCATTGGCATTAGCGAAATGCTAACTCATTACACCCTTAACCCTCTTTTAAAGACTTTATTTGTCTTAATTACATGTTTGGTCTTTCAAGCATTCTAATTGTGTAGTTTTAGTCCCTTATATTTCAATGTATTTGATTCTCTAAATATCACAAAGGGTAAATTTAGTTTCCTTAACTTCCAATTGGATATTCTAGGTATTGTAATTGTGATTTTAGTCCCTCTTTTGGTTGAAATAATTAATGTCACATGAGATATCACTTACACGATGACATCATGCTGATATGATAATTGATTTGATATGCTTACATGATTTCTGATTTGGTACATGTGATTTTAATTTCAAGTTTCATAAATATATAATTTTACTCTATTGGATTTCAAAATTGTGGATTTTAATTTGCCAAATTTAATAATTATACAATTTATCTTTTTTTTTTCTCTCTCAATTTTATCTACAACACAACCCACCAAATTGTATTTGGAGGTTAAAATTACATAATTATGAAATATAATAGACTAAAATTACACATATCAAATCACGTAAACATGCTAAATTAGTAACCATGTCAACATGATATTATCATGAGTGACACATCATCAATCAATGTCGCATTAGAAATTACGATTGATAAAGAAACTAAAATCGCACAATTATAATATTAAAGAGACTCACTTGACACAATTAAAACTTAACGGACTAAAATCACATATTTGTAATATTTGTAATATATATAGGGTCCAATTGGAAGTTGAAAGATTGATATTGCAAAATTGTGATACTTGAAGGACAACACTACATATTTAAAAATTTATTTGATACTTTTTATGGAATTTTTTATTATCAAACCCCTTGTTATGTAAATTAATGTAATACGTTATTAAAAATGCCAAAATATGAATAAATTAATTATCTTGTTATTGTTTTAATTTTGATCAAATTTAATACAAACAACCAAGATAATATATAATTATAATTTAACAATTAGATTGATAAAAATTATATATATAATTATTGGTAGTATGATAAAAAATTATATATATAATTATTGGTAGTATATATGTCAGAATGATCTACTTTAATATCTTCCTTATACATTGGACATATTAAATGAAAACTTAGTTATTGTACAAAATGAAAATTATAATTACGAATGATTTAAATATTTTTTATAATATTAATTTTTTATTTTTGGTTCTTATAAAAAAAATTATTTAAAAATTGTCCAAGTTATCATAGCATAAAAAATCTCTCAATTAAATAATGGTGCAAAAAAAGTATAATAAAATAAAAAGATTAAAGAAAACTAATAAATTGTATGATTACTATTCCTACGAATGTTTAAGTAAAAAGAAAACCATAAGAACGATAGCATTCTTTCCCTTTTAAAATGACAGTAATCTTGCCTTACTTTCGATGTTCTCCTAGGCTCCAATACTCGTAGTCGTAGGCCTGGCCGCCTGGCATAATCTGCTGTTGGGACAAAAACTTGCAGAAAGGAACAAGATGGGATACTGCTTACTTGATCTCAATTGAGCCAATTTGCTTGACTCTTAACATGGATTCATAAACAGGTTTACCCGTACTAAACCAAACATAGCAAGAGATTACAACCGAAATCTCATTATAAGAAGCAACAGCTCACAATCATAATAGCAAGTTTTCTAGTTTATAGTAAGAAATTAACCAATCAATAACAGAAAACAAAATGCGGTTGATTTTATCAAATAGTAGAAATATACTAATTGAAGTCACACTACAATTGAACCGAGAACACTAAAATTCGTATTGAAATCACCGGAGAAGAATGAAAACCAGATTAGAAAGTATCTCCAATCTCATAATGCATGATGTGAACATAGATAAAAATAATTGCATAATAGTCATGGCACTTACACAGGTATTAACCCTGCAAATGCAACAGCTATTTGATGTCGCGATCCAAGAGAAAAATAACATAAATAAACTCTTTGAAGTTTGAAGTAGCTACTATCAAAGAATGGCACAACGACCGTCCCCTCGCTTGCGAAGTTCTTCATGTGCCTTCTCAAGATGTTCTCTGAGTTTTCGTATTTCATCATCTGATCTCATTTGAGCTAACATTGCATTCTCCTCCGCCTTAAGTCTTGCAGCTTGCTCTTCTGCCAATTGTTGCTCAAGCCTCATAGTTGCCTCCCTCAACTTTGATTCAACCTACAAAACCATATAAATTATTCCAAAACATAAATATTAGGGGTAATGCTCCATTTATTATGTCAAAACTGTGTCCAGTGCTTCGCCACATGTACTGGTGGGTGTCAGGACCTTCTTCAAGAGTACAAGCTTGGAACACCAAAGTATAGAATGCATAAGAATAATGGCACAGTCACAGGCAAGCTAAAAATCAAAAGAATCCTAGCCAGACGTATATGCTTCCCCATAACAACCAACAACTGGTGGGGCGGGACTACATTAAAATATCTCATAGCCTTGGGAAAAAGGAAACTCCAATAGCTCACCCTCTTTAACAATTTCAGCTAACTTGTACTATGATCCTATCCAATTCTCATTTACAAAGATTGATAAAGCTTATATTTCTGGATTTTATTTCTTCATTCCAATGCCCAATCAGTGTAACAGGCCTTACCACAAACATTCTAGGCGTCCCATATTTGTAAAATCTAACAAAAATCATTAATCATATCAGATTGACATTGTCATTCTTGCTATACAAGATAGCAACAGCTTCCCCCTTCTACTGGAGTAGAAGTTGGAGATAAGGTGCCCATTCTTTTAAAATTTTGATGTTCAAATACATTTCCTTAGCACCTCCACCCCCCTCCACCCCCACTTCTACTTCCAATCCAACAGAAAAAGAAAGAGACAGAACTTCAGCCCCTTTTTTCCTATCCATCTTGCAGATGTCATCATATAAACCCATAGATAGAATGCCAAGATTTTACCAACAACAAATTCCTAATCCCTGAAATTACATCTATGTAGACCTTCAAATCATTCATTGCATACGTGTGTCCTTTTACCATCTTAATCCAAGGTTAATTCATATAATGATATTTGATAGGCTCTTGGATTAGGCATGACAAGAATTCAAAGGAATAGAACGTTAGGAAGTCCCACATAGTATGCCATAATTCTTTGAGTGCAACTTATATATTTGTTGGACAATTTCACTTAATGTGTCAATTGGTTTTAAAATGGAATCTAACATGGTATCAGAGGCTCAGAGCCCATAGCCCATCTTGGTAAATCACCTATTGTAGTAGGCTCACCTGTTCTGGCAAGCATTTGTGGATGAGGGTGTTAGGAAGTCCCACATCGCCTACCTCAATTCTTTGAGTGCAGCTTATATATCTGTTGGGAAATTTCACATAATGCCAATTGGTTTTAAGATGAAAACTAACATAGAAAACAGAAAGGAAAGGTAGAAAGATTGGTTTTTGTGTTCAGAAATGTAGACTACAAGAGAAAGAATCCCCTCTTACATGGTGTGTCCCCTTCTCCCAACTGAGAATGTCTCAGCTTCAGTTATTTTCCCAAAAGATGTCTTTCCATTACAATTTCCCCTAATTGACTAAATAACCTCCTTTACTACCACTGGAATCGTTAATAAATAATCCTCTACTGTTTATTCCTTCTGGAATATACCTTCTAAACTCCTTATTAAGAGCTCACGCATGCCTAACCTATACATGTAGATGAAAACATTACATGACTAACAATGGATGTACAAGTCTGTTCTATTCCTGTCACAAATTCCCAAGGCCCATTGATAATGTACATGTCTGAGACTATGACCCACGAAACAGAAAAAAAAAAAGATTGTCCCCCATAACTTAATTAATGATATTAAACAAGATTGAAGCAATATTAGATCCTTAATATCACATCTTCATGTCAAAACACCAAGAATAGTTTATCTGAATGAATGCACCTATTCAGAGAGTTTAAATACTAAGTAAATTCTGATTTTAATTCACCCAAATTGCTTATTATATGCAATACTCAGCAATACATATGTGAAGCTGACATGGAAAATTCAATAACATGAAAGAAAGTATCACCATGTTTAACTTCAAAAAAAAAAACATAAGTTAAATGACATCAAGTTAGATAAAATGGTTAATATCAAAAAACATGGACATAAAAGGTACCATCTCAGTAATTCGCTTTAATTGGTCATCATATGTTTGCTGCATTTGCTTTTTAAACTCCAATATCTCTCCTTTTGAATATCCTTTCAAAGAATCAACCTCTCTTTGTTGGTTATGCAGCTCCATTGCTCCCTTCTGCAGTTAAATGGATGAATTGATGAATTCTCTGTTATCATATAATGTTTTGCAAGATTTGAAGTTTGCAAAACCTTCACCTTCAGTTGTGTAAATAACTCATCTGTATAAGGTCGTCCACCATTACGTGATAGAACCATGTTTACAAAAGAAAGGAGTTGTTGAACTTGTCCAAAGCGCTTCCCTTCATCCTTAGTCTTGTTATCAAAAAGTACGCAACGATTGTCACACAGAACAAGAATTTCCTACAGTATAGTTAAATTCAGTATTTTAGTTAAAGATAAAACAAAACTAGGAATTTCCCATTGAGATTCGGCATATGAACTTCCTATAATCCGAGATATATTCAGTCAGGACAGCAGAATCTTATACTACTAAAAGAAGCAGAAAATGATAGCCAAGTGACATAATAGTTAAAACCAGGGAAAATGATACATTAAGAACTATTCCAACATGCAAACAACGCAAGTGAAGCATTCTAAGGAATTCTGCAACTCGGCTATCCTTATCTTTTTGCATAAGATATACCAATAAGAAAGTTCATAACAAATACAAGACGGATGCCCAGAATAAAATAAGAGCTAGATGACAAAGACAAGCCAATTAACTAAGCAGATTGCACCAATCTTTCTGCATATATAAGTTTTAAATCTCCACATGGCATCAGATGGGGGTTTAGGCCTGTTTGTGATTTTCTTAAGAAAAATATATTTAATTTTTTATAATTAGATAAGTTTTAGGAGAAGAAAAAACACAAAAGCCCGAAATAAAACCAGTTTCACTACTTTTCTCAGAAGTAAAAAAAGTAGCTTGTGGGGGAAAAAAACTCTAAAACAAGCTATGTAATATACATTTTTTTATTTTATTTTTTTAAAAAAGAAGCCTATCCAAACATGTATAAGGACTTGTGACACTAGGAAAATTAGTTCAATAATGCATGCTAAAGTTTTAGGTCATCCATTTATTGAGAGCGTAAATAAATTGGATGTGTTTGCCAAAAAAAAAAATAGATTGGATGTACACATGTGCAACACTATTCGGGTTGAATTAGGTCCAAATTCACATTCTAAGATGGTATCAGAGTCTATCCTAGATCCATTTAAAGGATCACCCACCATGTTATCCACGGACTAAGTCCAAAAGTGTTGGGTGTGAAGGGATGTATTGGAAAAAACCCAAATCCCACATTAGCTAGAGATAAGATCAAGATAGAGTATATAAGTGAGGGACAACCCTCACCCTATAAGCTAGCTTTTGGAATTGAGTTAGGTCTAAACCCACATTTTAAGAAACACAAATAATTGGTATATATAAAATTTCCACAAAGACCAAATAAATTTACCAGAATTTTGACCTAAAATATAATATGCTGAAAGATTTGTGAGCCCATGATTCAGCTTAACCAGAAAACTAGCCCACAATTACAGCTTATAACTAGATTAAAAATCTAATGAATAGAAAAAATAATGCATTTAATCTAGATTGTAATGTTCATAGAAACCTTTAACGGCTCTGGACATTCACGGCCTAAATAATCCTCAAGTGTCTCAGCATTTTCTTCCAGTTCATCTCCTCCAGTGAAGACCACGATCATGTAATCAACAATTTTGCTTCCAAATAATGTCTGCAAGCTCCGTAGAGCAGTTTCTTCTTCCTCAGTAAAGCGTGTTCTAACCGAGAACACTACAATGACAGCATGGATCCCATCCTGGGCCAAATCAATGCATTTGACAATTTCCTTACCAACAAACTCAGATCCGACAGACAAATCAAATAATCCTGTGAAACTTTGTAGGTCAGATGGATGTGACAAAGTTTCCAAGAAACAATAAAATTACATACACTCCTTAAATAATATGTTACCATGCCTTTACCTGGGGTGTCAATAACATTAACAATTTGTCCGTCGTTTAATTCTGTTGTTTGCAATTCACATGAGGTGGATACAGCAGAGGAGCTAGCCCTTGACTTGAAGACCTTCCTTCCAAGAATGGTATTACCTGTTGCACTCTTGCCATTGCCAGTTCGTCCAACTAAGACCACAGTCCGCCCCTCGTTAGATGAGGAAGTGAGCTCCCAATCATCATCAATAGAACTTCCACCCATCACAAATTTCCTACCCTTATAAATATTAAAAAAGAGATGAGACTAAAGATTTTAGAGTAATTCAATCAGTAGAGTCCAAAAATTAAAAATCCTCCCATATTAAAAGGGGGATAAAAAATGGAGGAGAGTAATTTTAGTCCCATAAATAATTTTTTCTTCTCAATTCTAAATTTTTTAAACAAAGAGAAAAAATTAAAAAAAAGTCCTCCCTTCTTCCCTTCAATCAAACGCATGAAGAAAAAATGGGTTATGGCAGACCCTGACAGGAGTTTCTTTCCCTCGCTGTGAAAGTCGTGTTTAATTAACATTTTAAAACAAAAGGATAGATCAACTTAAAGGCAACAATTTAAATTTATTCGGCCAAGTAGGGATACCATGTAAATGATGAAATAGTATACGTTAAAACAAAATTGAACTATAGAAATCATGCTCTGTGAAGGAAAAAGAAAAATAATTAGATACAGTAATCGCTATGGATGTCCAGAACACAAGGTAGAATTAGACTTTCTAACCTGTAGTGTAGGACTGTAGGGAGAGCCTCTTCCAAGCAACGCAAGGACAAGAACAGAGTAAATACTAAACACAGCACAAAACCCAAACAGCACGAAAACGATAATTCTCTGTATATATAAATAGTTAACTAGGAGTGTTTTTAGGAATTTTGTTTTCGACCATAATATTTTTAAAGATTTTACTTAATATTTTTAATATGTCACTTTTATCTTTATTTTTATATTCAATTTTAAATATTATTTTAAAAATATCAATAATAAAAAATAATTTTATATGACAATATAAGTTATTTATCATAAATTAAAGACAAGTTATAAAAATATTTATTATTATAATTTTTATATAATGAACATTTATTACAATAATAATAATAAATACACAAATTAACTTATCTTAGTCATCCATGTTTGCACTTGCAGAAAAGGATAATTCTCTGTTCCTCTATTTTATTATAATTATCGTATAGAAAGAAAAATTATATTTTAAAATAATTGTTGTTTTAACTTTATATTATAATATATATATTTTTCATTTATATCACTTATGATATTAATTATATGGGTTACAAATATCACTTATGATATTAATTATATGGGTTACAAAGAAAAATGAGTTAATGATGATAAGATTAATTTTATAAATTTATTTTCCTTTGTTTATTTATTGATTTTAATTTATCCGTATAATTTTGGATGACAATTATAATAGGATAAAGAGAATAATACATAAAAATATTGATTTTTTATAGTTTCTAGTGGAAATGTTTGCTTTTAGAGAGAGAGAGAAATACTTATTATTATTTATAAAAAGATTTTTTTATATAAAAAAAATAAAAATGCTTATAAAGATTTTTCTTATTCTATCATATTTTTGGCGTCTTATTTTTATCTTTAGTAGGGGGAAAATAGACACTCCAATCCTAACTGCTTTTTTCATTTTTTAAAAAATAATAATAAAAGTTAATGGGTAGTTTGTAAAGGTAGTTATAAGGATAAAATAAGCATAAAAACGTGTACACCAAAACATATATTCCTTTTATATATTGTTATAGATATTTGAATTAATTTAAAAATTATTTTAAAAGTTTAAAAAATTAAAATATTTTTATATCACAAAATAAATTATTTATC
>PYAF01003236.1:46355-60344 GCA_007407185.1 Glycine tomentella
CAATATATAAATTTATTAATATAAAAATATAAAAATTATGTTAAATATAAAATAAAAATCAGGGGATACATTTTTTGTAAAGTACCAAATTTTATAAAATATAAAATTGATGCATGTATATGAGAATATATATTCAGTAACTATTGTGTGTGTACATACACTAATATATATTTTTATTAATTAAAATACAATAGATAAATCCATTGAAAAGTTGTAGTTAAATATTAAATTACTATAATATCCTTAAAATAAATGCTTTCAAATAAAAAAATATTGATTTTTGGTCTCAAATATTTTAGTATTGGTTGCAAATGCACTCCAACTAGAGTGAACATTAGTTGTCTCATATATATAGAGACAGATAGATAGACACAACACGTTAACGAGTTAAACCATTAATGTATTTTAAAAGAATATCTAATTATATGTTACCAATGCACTTATATTAAAGAAACGCGTGTGTATACATTATCAAACCCCATAAGTATATCTTAAGGTATACAACTAACATGTTTGTTTTTTTAGTATGAGTGTGTTAGCAATGTTGAGTCCAAAATCCTTGGTGTTTTAATTATGACAAATTTTCTAAACACAAATCATGAGCCTTATGAATTTATTCTTACTTATGAGTTTGCTTGAGTGTATTCAAAAAAAGACAAATTTTATAAAGAACAACAATTAAATTAAACTCAAAGTTGCCATGAGTCACTCATAAAAGATGATAAGTTGGAAAGGTCAAAAGAAGACTCAAACTGGTTGTGTATTAATGAAGAAGTCAACATGTTCACTAAATGAAAGAAAAACTTCAAGCCACGAGAAGTAATTAGCAACTACATAACAAGAAAAATGTTGCAGACATTAAAATCTGGACAATAAACATGACATGAAGAACAACATTGTTGTAGTGAAATTCTATCAACAAGATGAGTTCATTATGGACATTTTATCTGGAGTTCAAAAAATGCAATTGAGCTATCCTTGGTAGCTATGAAAATATTGAAAAAAATATTTTCAACTTTCATGAACAAGTTGTGATTTGATACAACATGGATCATTGAAAAAATTGAGCCTCAAATTGAATATGTTGGTCTGCCTGGACTGCTTGATATGTGTGCAGTTTGAAGACTGCTCGAGCTACAAAAATGTATTTGAGATTATCTTAGTGACAATGGAAATATTAGAGAAATATATACATTTTTCATGAAGAATTTGTGGGCTAATAAGGCTTTTATCTTGGAAGAAATTTGTCATGAAGATATGATGTCATTCCATCCTCACAATATGACAGAACTTCAATGTTTTGAAGATCGCTTATGTTGTAGTGGTCCAAATGACATAAGACTAGTACCTTAATGTCAAGGATATAACTCTACAACTTTAATGAAGACATCAAAGCTAGTTTGGATTTTCAAAGGGTCAAAGAAATAAAAAAACAGTAGTGACCATAATATGCTACAACAAACTCACACCAAAATGTTTGGAATACAAATTTATCATGTCATCTCATCAAAGTATTCCTATAAGAAGAACATTAAGTGACTTTTCATCTACATTAGAAAACTATCTCAAAGCACAACATCAGATGCAGGAAAGCTATGCAAGCCAACATATATGCAAATGAAAGATATACAAAGAGCAGAACATAGCAAGTGTTCTGATGAGTTCAAAACAAGCCCATAATGAATGTCCCAACTATGCATTTGAGTGAGAAGCTTTAGAAGATTTAAAAGAAGCACATCTATTAATGAAGTTAGTGCTTCCCTGCAAAGATCTCAATCTTACCATGTTACAAAGACAATAAAGCCTTACTTAGAAGCTCTATCAAAGGCTACATTAAGCATATAGCATCATAATAAAGTTATTTCAGAGTCAACATTAGAATAATGTACTTGAGAAATCTAAGAATGAGAACATAAGAATGATACTTTAATGATATACCACAATAAAGAGAAGATAGATTATGAGGTAACTACATTAGTGATGCATTGAAGTCAAGATCATGTAGTATTTATGCATCAGAATGAAACTGCATTAGAGTCTACATCAAAATGATGAAGATTTTGACTCTAAAGACTTAACTTCAGGATGAAGTCCATAATGAATCAGAATGCATCTCAAAGATAACATCATTTCTTTCATATACTTCCACACATACATAGGGCACATCAAAAGACTGAGGTTGAAAACATTTTACTTTCCATATGTTGCCACACACATTGAAGGCACATGTTACCTATGCTAAAGTATGTTAGTTTAGAATGATCTGTGTTGTGATCAAGTGCTTGGACCGATGGAGTTGATTTATTTGCAGTGTCATACCATGGTATCTTCATAAAAATGAACCTACATTGAAATAGGTTCTTTCTCAGCAATATCAGAATGCAGTTTTGATATACCTTTAGAAGATGATCCGAATTGTTCTTCAAAATAAAGAACTTCATAATGATCTCAAACCTGTCAGGTCAAGTACACTTGGTACACTTTCAACTTCCGCAAAAAGTTGTTGCAGAGCTAAGGGCCCCACTTCCAACAGTTATTTTCTTAAGGCATTTCATACTTGAAGCAAGCTTTTGAAGAGAGAATAAGAGATCCAACTATCCTAACAACTAATTTGACATGTAGGTTAGAGGACAACTGCAGAAATTGTTATACAGTGCATAAACAAAAATTACATGCTCGTCACCCTCCATAATCCTTCTATGTGTTGAAAGAAAGGAAATGGAGTGAAGTACAACCAAAGCATAAATAAAGATCCAAACTGTAGCACCCTAAACGAATCACACCATAATAAGAGGGATTTGAAGGTTGTACAAATATAGGATTATACAGTTGAGAATGATTTAAAAAGATTAATTGATATTACCTATACTAACAAAATGCATTTGCTTTTTGGTAACCCGTCATATAAGAACTCCACAGTTAAATGTGTTTGACTTTGAGCAATTATGAGATGAGTGATCTTTTGGGAAGTTTCCTGAAAAACGTGAATGAGGACAAAACACATTGAAAAGTCTCATGTTAGTTTGTGGGGACAATCAATGATCCTGAAAGAAGTTGACCGGTGTCAGAGTTAGTTGTCGAGGTCTTGGAAAGGGCTGCCTACAGAGGGGTCTGACCAATGGAGGATTTTGACCGATGTTGAGTGAAGTGTCACCATATGAAATGTCGTAGTGTGAAAGCTGCCAGAAAGTAAACAATCAAGGGTGTTACACAACCCATGATTGTTGTTTTGCTATAAAATCCCCTCAAAAACATTCTCCATGCATTTTCTACATGTATCCCAAATTAACCATGTGGGTTAAGATTGGAAGATAGAGAAGTGACAAGGAGAACCCATGGAAGATGGGTAGCTTAGAGAGAGTCTTTTTAAAGATGGCAGACCGAAAAGCTAGAGTGAAATAATATGGAGGGTTCTAACCAATGGAGGATTTTAACCAACAAGGATGTTGAGTGAAGTATCATTGCATGAAATGTCGTAGTGTGAGAGTCGCCAAAAAGTCAACACAATCAAGGGTGTTACACAACCCATGAGTGTTGTTTTGCTATCTCTCCTTGTATGTAATCTACATGTATCCCAAATTAACCATGTGGGTTAAGATTGGAAGAGAGAGAAGTGACAAGGAGAACCCATGGAAGATGAGTAGTTTATAGAGAGTCTTTCTTAAGATGGAAGACCGAAAAGGCTAGAGTGAAATAATACTTGGTTAGCCTGAAAAGGTGAAAGAAATCTTGTATTTTCTCTCCCATGACCAAGTGGGTGTCATGGTTGAGTGAGTTTTGCTTTACAAGAGTGAGGAGAATCATTATGTGGGTTAAGCCTACCTGAAGAGGTGAAGAATACTTAGATTGTCATTCCCATGGTGTTGTGGTTGAGACGGGTTATCTCCAAGCCAAGACCATGCATGGTGTGTGGTGAGGGAGATGTTGAGAAGTCCAACAAGTGGTTGGCAATTGTAAAAATCCAACAAGTTGTTGGTTGCATAAGTGGAAAATCTCATTTTAAAGGGTGAAGAATGGATGTAGCTCATGGTTGGGGTGAATTTGTATAAAAATTCATGTGTTGACTCCTCTCTTCCTATTTGTTGTCATATATACTGCATCTACATCATAATGTTATGAGCATTAAAATGACTTTCATCAGAATGCATACATAAGAAAGTTTTCATAACAAACTTAACTGCTTTGTAAAATGCATATCTGAACTAAATCATGCTTGTGATAACAAGATTTTTCTTAGACTAGTTCAATCATATGCATCAAAGTATGAAAGCTTTCATAAAACATGAAAATGGTTTTGTGCATAAAAAGATTAAAACAACATTATGAGTAATTGCTTTATAAGTACAACATTTTGAGTATTGACTCGGCATAACATAAAGTGAGTTTTTTCTTCTTCATAATAACAATATTTTGATAAATGCTTTTATTTAAGTAATGAACTTCTAAACATAAGCAAATGTACATTGACATTAGATTCTTACAATCATATCAAACATTTAATAACAAGTGTTGTGACTAGCCACTTAGAAAGTTTAGCTATCTAAGTGTTTGAACTTTAGTGTCAAGACTTTTTGAATATCAAGGTAATCTCGAGTAAAAGTTCATAAATGTTAAAATTTCAAGAAAAGTTGATAAAGTTATGATTGAACTCCTCATTCTTGTGACATTCTGGTCATTTCAAGCAATCTACACCATTAATATATTTTAAGACAATATTTAATTATAACTTATTAACACACTCATTCAAAAATAAGAAAAAATAAATGTCTACATTAACACACTTCACACACACATAAATAGAGAGGAAAAAACATATCTTACGAGAAAAAAACGTCTTATATAGTAATGCTATGAATAATCCAGTATCGAATTTAGGTTATAATATTAGCAAAAGAACGTTCTCATGTACTTCGAGACATGTTGAACTCCACACATTCTTGTACAATCAAAAATGAATCGATTCCATAAAAGACATGATCAGTAAATCAAAATTTCCTGAAAAAAAATCATATCTTAAAATATATAAGGATTAGTAATCAATTATCATACTTGTCTTTTAGTCAATTTCCCCGTCATTTAAATCGAGGTGTCCATCAATCCTTTTCCCCATAATTTTCTGTCAGCAAGTAAAATCCTATTGCCAGCGAAGTCGTCGCTAAAAAGGTTTTAACAAATTATATATTGATCTTTTAAAGGTTCAGATTTATCGCCTACATAAGAAACTGGCAGGACATTACATATACGCTTCAAAGTTCAAATAAAGAAGCCTTATTTATTTGTTGCTAACGACTACAGTGCACTCTAGAGTTTGCGTAAAATAAGATGAGCCCCACGCTCAGGCTGTAGAGTGATAATAAAGGACGGGGCATGAGCATAGGACGGGGAAAAGTCGAGGGAGAAACGTTGAAGGATCATTGACACAGCTACTTTAGCTTCTAATAAGCCAAAGTTTTGTCCTATGCAGATTCGAGGACCCCATCCAAATGGCAAGTATGAAAGCTTGCCTTTTGTTGCCTTTGAGACTCCTTCCGAGAACCTTTCTGGGTTGAATTCCCCGGCATCATCTCCCCAAAACTCCTTATCTTGGTGTAGCATTGACACAGGTACTACAAGTTCCACTCCTGCGGGAATTGTAAGGTCTCCAAGTTTTGTATCTTTACGAAGACACCGAGCGACCAGAACCGCTGGAGGATATAATCTGAGACTCTCCTGTAGAATCATCGACACCTGCATGTAGTGTTGGATGGACGATATATAAAGATCAGTCAGTGATTAGGGTGAATGAATGAAGTCAAGCCATTAATCATATATGACTATTACTTACAATTTTAAGCTGACCAAGCCTTTCATAATCTGGCTTTTCATTCCCAAACACTTGGAAAACCTCCTCCCTAGCCTTTTCTTGCCATTCAGGATGCCTGCTTAATAATAACAAAGTCCAGACCAGCAATTCCGCATTCGCTTCCTGCCCTGCAAAGTAAAATAGCTTGACTTCTTCCACTACTTCTCTTAAACTCATTCCTCCACCTTTTTCAGATTCCTTGTAATTTGATTCCAAGAGTATTCCTAACAAGTCATTGTTAGTAGCCTCCCCTGCTTTAATTGATTTTAATCTTCGGTTGATGATTACCATAAGTGATGCTCGTATTTCTTTGTCGATTGCTTTCATCCTCCTGTTGGTATGCGTTGGCAGAAATCTACCAAATACGCATGATTATCACCACCAAATCTTTACAAAATAAAAACCCTGTCCTAATTTTGAGATTTCAAACTATGCACCTTTTAGTTTCAATCTGTATCTGACGGAATTTATCTTATCTTAATGTACGTCATAGTACAACATGCTTTCTCCTGGAACTGAATATGCTTTATATATGCACCAAAACATAAATGAATTCTAGTTCCAAATGTAGTCTTACCTGTAACCTGGAATGAAAGCAAACTTAAAGAGCGTCATTGTAAGTTGAATCATTTCCCTTTGAAGTTCGAATACTTTTCTTCCTTCTTGATAGCTACTTCCAAAGCCTGCACGAGCAAGGACGTCGCTTGACACGTTTTGGACAAAAGGCCACACATCTAACTCACAAGACCCATTAGATGAAGATAACACACTCTCCCATTTGCTGATCAAATCATCGCAACTCTGGCAAAATATCGGTACCAAGAGCTGTGGCAATTTTCATGAATCATAAAAATAGAAATGAGTAAACATCACTCATAAATTCAAGGTACACAGAGTTTGTCATACATATGACTCTTTTAAGTGTGAACGGATTCTCTTACTCTTACGGAAAATTGGTCATGTGATACTAATGTTCTTTCTTTAGAAACATTTACAAAGTTTGACACACCCCACTTATCCAATATCTATTTTTAAATGTCCGTGTGAAAATTCACACGAGAGGATTCATGATCCCACTAGAATGTTTTAACACAAGTCATTTTACGAGATAAGCTACAGATTTTTAAGTGCTTTGTAATGACAGCGAGCGAGACGAACGACAAACTAACCTTCAATTTCTCTACATTGAATGCTGGACTCACGATCTTTCTGTGTTTAGCCCACTTGTCGCCTTCATAATTTGCAAATCCTGATGCAAGAAGTTTGAAAAGTGGACTAGTGTTGGGCTTGTGAAAATCGTAGACCTTAGTAGCCATTTCTTTGAATTTGTCTGGATCCAAGATGAATAACCTTGGTGTTGGACCAAGCTACATAAATGAACTCTTACCTGTGTTTAAAAGGAAAAGGAAAACATCAGGTAGTAGTTTATTAGGTGCATTTAAAAACAAGGAAGTCTCATGAGTGACTGACCGTATTTAGCTATGGTGTGGACAACGTAAGGCAACACACGGGGTGCAATGTCATTAGAGTGAGGATCCATAAGTTTGGATTTGGCTTCCTTGGTCATTTTAATCATATCTCTGATGTCTCCAATCAAAGGGCGGTAGGAATTTCCTTGGATACCCTGCTCCTTGAGACGCCTCTCTATCCTCTTTGGTCTCAGCCACACCCAGTTGAGCGCATTCCAAAACCACCATATTAGCACCGTAGCAATCATAGTACTGATAGCAAATGTACTTGGGCTCAAATTGAGTGCTAATCCTCCCATGGTAACCTGCCCTGTGCCAGACATACACATAGCTCTATAGCTCACCCTCATCATCCCCCGCTTCCGATGACAATATAATGGAAAACACTTCAGTATTTTGAAAAACAACAAGGCCTCCCACGAGAGCCACGATGCTATAATATAATGTTAAGGATGATATCCTACTTACACCATTACACAAAACGTATACATTTATATTCAAATACACAAAAGCATGGTGGCATGACTTCCTCGCGTTGAAGGTGACAGATACTTTAATTATGCTTTTGCATTTTTAAGTCTCATAGATTACAAAAATTATCTTTTTAGTTTCTCATTTTGAATATAAATTTGTGTTTTTTAATTCTTCAAATTCTGACTAAGAGACTAAAACAAGTACTTTTTGAATTTAAAAAACTAAAAAATATCTGTTTAGAATACTAAAAAATAGATTCTTTAATTTGAGATATTAAAAATATAATTAAACTTATAATTTATATTTGGTTGTCTGTTTACTTTTGGTTTAAGGAAAAAAAGTGAGATGATTATATAAGATGTGTTGTGAAATCGAGCGGATAAATATTAAATAAATTTATATTAATGGATCATGAACAATTACATAAATGGATCTGAAATCACAGACCTAAAACCTTAAGACAAAATGTATGGGTCTTCTCCTCGCTTATATAGTGTTTAACCTTTATATTTCTATGTGATGTGAGATTTTCACTACATATTTGTATTCCAACAAGATGTTTATCATGAAAAGTTATTTTTTTATTTAGTTGTGTAAAAGTGATATATTTATATTTTTGTTTACAACAAGATATTTCTACCGTCGAAAGTCATGAAATTAATCTCCAAGAAAGTAGAGTACTAGTAAAGGGATAACTCCTCTCCCCACAAATGTTACTCTATTCAGATAGTCAAGAATCGAACCTATGTCATATACTTAAAGAGCACAAACTACTAACCACTTAGGATACACATTGTGGGTAAAATTTATATATATATATATATATATATAGAGAGAGAGAGAGAGAGAGAGAGAGAGAGAGAGGGAGGGAGAGATAATGATATAAATATTTTTAATAAAAGACTTAAATATATTTGTGGCCTTTAGAAAAATTAAATTTTGCAATTTGGCTCTAATAAAAAATTCCTTGACTTTTTGTACCTAAAAAAAAACAATGTGTATTTCATCTATTACATTAGCTCTATTAACTTCAAATGTTGTCATCTAATAGTAAAATATGATGATTGCGACAAAAAAAAAATCAAGTACTAAAAGAAAAACTCAAAAATATTTCAAGAATCACTTAACAAAACCAACGCAATAGCAAAGAAGAAATACAAAATAAAAAGTTTTCCAAGGACAAAAAGTCAATAAAATATTTATTAGGGACTAAATACAATTTTTCAAGAACAAAAAATTATGTAAGTGGTCTCATTCTATGGAATCCATCAATAGGTGTCCACAAATTAGCACCCAAGTTTACCTATGGTCTAACCCTTGTGTATCTATATGGTTTCAAGTATGACACATCCTCAGATGATTACCGGCTAATTCTTATTGGATTATTGGATGTGTACAAAGATGATGATGAGTCTGAAGATAATGAGTGCAAAGTTGATTACCAGATTTTCTCCTTTAAAGCTCATTCGTGGGAGATGGATGATATATATTTTTGTTATGTACAAGTGTCTCAGTGATTAATTAGGAGCTGGCTCGCTCTTCAATGAGGCTCTTCATTGGTTGGTTTTCTCCCAAGATAGAAAGGTTATTGTCACTCTTGCCTTTGATATGATACAAAGGTGCTTTTCAGATATTCCGTTGTTTGATCATTTCACTATGGAGAAATATGAAGTTTGTAGTTTGAGGGTAATGGGAGGATGTCTCAGTGCATGTTGCTCGGTCCAAGACAGCGCAACAAATGAAATATGGGTGATGAAAGAATATAAAGTGCATTCATCTTAGACCAAGTCCATTGTTATCCCTACTTATGACATACCTTGGAATCGCTTTTCCCTGATATGCATTGTCAAAGATGGTGGAATTATTGGATCAAACACCACTGGAAGTGGTAAATTGGAGAAACTAAATCACATAAGAGAAATGCTTGAACATTTCATATATGGTGGAGGTGAATGGTTGTACTCTTCCAATCTACAGTCTGCTATGTATAAAGAGAGTCTCCTGTCATCCTGCAGTGTCATTCGGGAAACACTATATGACCGTTGGAAAACAAAAAAAAATGTGATTGTTGAAAAACAAGATGATCACCAAGAAACATGTGAAGATGACCAACGGTAACATACAAGAAAAATCAGGATATGTATTGTTATCCAATCCTTTTTACAATTATATTCTTATTAATCTTGCATTATGAAACGTTATATGCAGAATGTTTGGTATGGGAAAAAACATGCTTTCACCTATTTTTTACTCTCCCCATCCGTGCTGATGATATGTCTTTTTCTATTTTTTAAATTAAATGATACATGAGATTGCATGGAAAGATGAGGTTTTGTGGTAGTTGATTGCTTAGATAAAATATTTGATGTCTTGCATACTGAGAAGTCAGAAGCAACAATAAGGAAAGGAAATTTGAGTGGAAAATTGTATAAAAAAAACAACTAATGTTAAGAGTATATCAATTAGCATTTTCAATGTAATTTTACAATTACTGCTAAAATCTTGTGAGAGTTTTCAATTAATATTCCAACATTTGCTCACATTTCCTGTAGGGCATGAAATGTGCAAGAATGTATATAGCTGCCTTGAAGTTACTTTCCTACAAATGGTGACACTGCTAGCAAAAAGCATAGAAATTGGAAGAGAATGACATATATATGCCTAGATGTATAGACGTGTGGCTTGACAGGGTCCTTGCATTCGCACATCTCATGCCCATTGACATATGCTTTTGGTTTGGAGACCCTAACTAGCTTGTCGAAACAGTCTTTGGGATATCTTGTTAGTAATTGTGTATCACTCCTAAATTATATTAAAAAGTTCAATTTAATCACTAAAATTTTAAAACGTTTAATTTAATTCTCAAATTATTTTAAAATGAACCCTGTTAATTTGATTCTTCCATCCAATTTAACTAACCCTGTTAGGATAACGGATTCCAGCAGCTTTTGTTTATAAAAAGTGACGGTAAAACTGTATTTATTATTAATTTTTTAAAAATAAAACAATTCCAACCCATCTCCAGCACGACACCCTCCGCACAAGCCCACTTAGATCCACCACCAACACCTAGATGTTGACACCCACCCAGGTCCGTCACCCGCGACCGTCTCACCTTGCACCACCATAGCTCCCAACCATCACCATACAAACCCAAATCTAACATCGCACGACCCCAACTAGATCCACACCAACACCCAGATGTTGACACCCACCCAGGTCCGCCACCTGCTGTCATGTTGCCCCGAACCACCACAACACCCAACCATCACCATACAAACCCAGATCTAACATCGCACGACCCATACCAAATCCTGACTTTCGAACAAAATCAGACCAACAATAGAAGATAATCAAAGAATCAAAATAAAAAATCAAACCACAAAATCATATATAGAACCTACAACAACCAGATTACTCTTGGAGTTCTTGGAGGCACATAGCCAAGCAAGAAATGAAGAGGGTGTCGAACCCCTAAGCTCAAACGAGTTTGTAAACTTAACGACGAGAACCAGCTCCGGGCGAGGGTGATAGCGATTGCACCGCACGTGGCGGTGGAGGTGTGGGGTTTACACACAGGTGAAGAGGTGTGGAGGATTTCAACACCTGTAGGGTTTACAATACGTGTGTTTCAACTTTTAATTGTTAGGACACTCATTAAGAATAAATATAGTGAAGATTTTTAACTTCTATTATTCATAACTAAAAAGTAATTGAAATTTGTTATCCAACAATATCAGTTTAATTAGACGAAAATGATTAAATTAATTTATTTTAAAATAATTTGAATATTAAATTAATTTTTTTTTTAAAATTTGGAAATGAAATTAATAATTAATTCATATCGCTAACTAGGGTATAGGGAGGGTGTTTTGTATTATCCCTTCCGTATTGAGCGCAAGATCATTTTCCCACGTGAACAAGAGGATTTGGAAAAAAACTATTTATCAAAAAATAAAATAAAAGCTAAAAGATTGAGAAAAGTAGAGTAAAGGGCTAAGAGTGAGGAAGAGGAAGATGGGTTGGTCTTCCGAAACAGCATGTGCGTCGCTATCCTCTCCGACTCCGCTGCCTCGACTTCCACCGTCTCGCACTCGCACTCCCATTCCCGGTTCGCTTTCATTTTCATGGCTTTCTTCATTTCCCACTTTAACTTTAAGTGCTTCTCGTTCTCTCTCCTCCGGAATAAACCCTCCCAATCCCTCACGCTCCGATGTAAGTGTAACTGCTCTCCTTCCTTTATCTTTTTAATTATCGCTTTTAATTCACTTTAATCTGTCTGATTTGAGGTATGAAGTAAAGGGTGAGATGAGATGGGAATGAATGGATAGACTCTATTTTCATCGCTCCTTCTGTTACTGTTAGAATACTGTAGAAAGAGGAACCTAGACTTCTTTCACGGTAACAATTTTCACACCTAACCTCACGTTTCCACGCTTTCTTCAATGCACCTTTTTACCTTTCATTCCAAAGCCAAGGCTAATGGCCTTTTTCCAATTGCCACATTCATTATCACATAGCCCTGTCTCAGAAATACAATTTTGATGCGTCATGCTTCCTATGTTGTACCTGGCTGTAATCATGGCACTGAATTGCCTATATTTTATTTTAAGTACCTTTGGACTTGATGTCTTTTTTTGAATTATGAAATCTAAACATTTTGGACATGAGGAGATCAGTTGCAGTTCTGTTCTGAATATTCTTTCCTTCACATTTCCATTTGCATTTGCAGGATTTTTTCATTCGAGCTGCCTGGACCCGAAGATCTCGAGGTGAAGCTGCAAAGAAACCTAACAGGAAATCGTGGAAGCAGAGGACAGACATGTACATGAGACCATTCTTATTGAATGTTTTCTTCTCCAAAAGATTTATTCATGCAAAAGTGGTACACCGAGGAACAAGCAAAGTGATATGTGTTGCTACCACAAACGCCAAGGATCTTCGAAACTCCCTTCCATCCTTGATAGATCATAATGCTTGTAGAGTAGTTGGAAACCTTATTGCTCAACGATCAATGGAAGCTGATGTATATGCAGTGGCCTATGAACCGAGAAAGGATGAAAGGATTGAAGGCAGACTAGGGATCGTTCTTGATACTATTAAGGAAAACGGGATTATTTTTGTTTGACCTCATTTCCTATCAAATTAGCCTGTTTTAATGTAGCCAGCCTCCTTGCATGGGTTGTTACGAATTCTATTTCACATCACATGTTTAACACTTTATTTTTATTTGCATAGTATTATCTAGTATTAAAATATTCAATGTTAGAGGGATGATTTGCGTGCTTCCTCTTGTCATTTGTCAAGGATGGGACATGTTTAAGATTGAATTTGTAAGTGATGGGAATATGGAATATTGAGATAGAAAATATAAATTTAATTCTTAAATTATGGATAAACTTTTTTTTTTAGACAAATTTATGAAAAAATTCATTTTATTTTTTCTGATATTTTTTTTCCTATTTGTGAAATAATTTGGGAAAAAGGTAGTTCATTTAAATGATTTAATATTTCTAAAACGATAACTCATCCAACTTTTGGAAACATATTTTTTGGAAGACATTTTTTAGCATTTTTAATTATATTTCAGAAAATTTAAAAAGTCTTCCAAGAATATAATTCTCGAAGGATATAACGATTACAATATATGAATAAACGAGGATATTTTAGAATTTTTTTTTTTTTTAAATTGGGGGTGCTAACAAAAAAAAAGAAGTGCCCATATCGTGCTCCTTTATTTGTTGGTGTGATATTGGTTGCTTCTTCAATTTAATCATTGTGTCTGACAATTTGATTTTGTACGTTGAGTAATATCTTACTATTTCTTTTTTTATGATCAAGACAAGATTTTTCTCCAATTATGTTTTTTTTTCTTCCCTTTATTTTATTTATCCCATCAATGGATGAGGGTGCATCTCTGTAATTATAAAAATAATTTGGTTAAATACTTATTTTATAATTTTTTCTAATATAAGAATGTATTTCATGACAAAATTTATCTAAATGAACTAAAAAATATATTGATAAAAATTTTCAAGAAATTTAAGAATTATTTGAAGTATAAATAAATTTTATACAAGTTCTTCAAATATTTTCAACGTCTTTTTTAAATTGTTAATATTTAAAATTCAGAATTTAATATTCATACATAAATAATACTAAACAATTTTATATAATTAATCAGAAATTAGTATTGATATAATT